>PVKU01004721.1:0-139974 GCA_004027475.1 Anoura caudifer
AAGCCAACTAAGCAAACCACTACAACAGGAGCAGAAACACAGAAATGGAGATCACATGGAGGGTTAGCAATAGGGGAGTGGGAGAAGGAGAGAGGGGGACAAGGTATATAGAACAAGTAGCACAGACGGTGGGTAGAAAATAGACAGGGGGAGGGCAAGAATAGTGTGGGAAATGTAAAAGCTAAAGAACTTATGACATATGGACATGAACTAAAGGGGGGAATGTGGGTGGGAGGGGGTGTGCAGGGTGGAGGGAAATGAAGGGGGAAAATGGAACAACTGTAATAGCATAATCAATAAAATATAATTTAAAAAACTTTTATTTTTCAACTGCAGTTTACATTCAGTATTATTTTGTATTGGTTTTCAGTGTACAGCTTAGTAGTTAGACAATCAGATACTTTATAAAGTGGTCCTCCTGTATTTCAAGTACCCTCCTGGCACCATACATGTGATTACAATATTATCAACTATATTGTCTATGCTGTACTCTACATCCCTATGATTATTCTGTGACTACTAATTTGTAGTTCCTAATCCCTTCACCTTTTTCATCCAGTCCCAAACCCCCTACCCTCTGGCAACTTTCAGTCTGTTCTCTATATTTATGAGTCTCTTTCTATTTTTTTGCTTGTTTATTTTGCTCTTTATATTCCACATAGAACTGAAATCATATGGTATTGTCTTTCTCTGACTGGCTTATTTCATTTAGCATAAAACTTTCCAGGTCCATCCATTTCATCACAAATGGGAAGATTTTATTCTTTTTTAAATGGCAGAGCAATATTCTATTATATATATGTACTACAACTTTTTAAATTAATTTGTCTATGAAAACACTTTAGGCTGCTTGCATATCCTGGCTATTGTAAGTAATGCTGCAATGAACATATGGATGCATATATTCTTTCCAACTAGTGTTTTAGGTTTATTCAGATAAATTCTCAGAAGTGGAATCACAGGGTCATAAGGCTATAACTCTCTTTTAACAGATCAAAGTATTTTGTACCACAGCCTTCTTTACATGAAAAAGAAACCCTTTATTTTGCTCTTTTTGAAGTGTACATTATCCAATGTTCTTATTGCCAATGTCAAAGGGCTTCAAATTAGTTTAGATGTAGAAAAAAATTAAGACCAGAGAGTGAAAATATTATCTTGAGAACTTTATATTTTCTTTTAAGAGACAATAGAAGTTGTTATCATTTTAAAAAAATAAAAATGCATTTATACTCATATTTTTTTCTGTGACACAGTATAAAAAATCATTTTCAACAAGTAAGCAGTATGAGGCAAAATTACCCCAGCCATAAAATTATAAAACTAAGTTTTCAATTCACATATAGTCTTCCCAGTTCTTCAGGGGAATTTTATCTCTTTAAAAATAATCAGATATATGTAAGTGATACTGTGGTTAGAGAAGTACAGCCTCACCACTAAAGAAATAGATAAAAACATATTATGTTAACTAAAATTTGAAGCTTGTGCTTAGTGACAGACCTAGGTAGGCCTAGCAGGAATTGGAAATCACCGGGCAGGAAAACTGTACTGCAGGGAAACTAGCCTGGGAAACTGCCTGCCTGGGAAACTGCCTGTTGTCCTTACCCAGGACAAACTGATGCCCAGCTAAGATTGGGGTCTGGGGTCAGCCTATCCGGCATAACAGGATGCAGCTTTAACTTGAACCTGATAAGATGTATCAAGAACAATGTTCAGCAGAAATGGCACCCAGCAACCAGCTCTAGCCCATCAGACCCTGACACCCCAACCAGTTACCCTCTACGGGTTTTTGTGATAAAAAAAATCCAGCCCTAAGAACAACCGAACGAGTACTAACCTCCCTTGGTTGGCTCCACTTTCCCTCTTAGTCCCGGCTAATAAACCCTGCTTCTTGGCTTGCTGTGTCCATCTGGTTTCTTGAGTGACTCTGACCTAACACTGAGCTATCATGTTCTCATAATACTCCTTATAAATTGGGTATGTTGAAATTTTCTTGTTAAGGAAAGGCAAATCAAGGACAACTTCTGTTTTACCACTGTATTCTGTTAGTTTGTTTAAGTAATTTTTCAGTTCAATTTTGAACACATAATTGATTTACAACATTAAAGCATACTATGTGAAAAAGCTCTTCCCTCCACTGTCTCCACCTTCTCCACCGATTTCCTGTCATCTCTTAACCCTGGGACCTGCCCAGTCCATGAAAATCATTCTCCAGCTGTCATCAGCCCCACAGGTGGGTCATTCCTTTTGTATTTTGGAATAGAGAAGGAAGTAAAACTTTGCTGAGTGTGGGACCACCTTTTTGTTCCTTGGGTCTTCTGACTACAATCCAGTGGCACTGGAAGTGAGGAAGGACCACATTTAAACCAAGCCCATAAGGATATATTAATAGTAATTTTTCTAAGTTAACCCAATTCTTCATTTTCCAAAGCTCCTGGGAATATAAATCCTCATGGTTATGTTTTATAAATATTGTACCTTGCAAACACCATCAATATCATTCATAAAAGATGGTGATGATAAAAGCTAAGGACAAAGTTCTATTCTATTCAGCTCTATTCTATTATTAGAATTATTCTAATAATTGTATACAGATTAAAACAAATTTAACTTACCAGCTTGTGTACATTATTTGTTTTAATTTAATTTAAGGTGCTTTTTTTTATGTAATCTTTCAAGTAGGGCAACATCTGTCACCATATGTAGAATCTGAGTGGGGAAATATCCTTGATTCTTCCCTTTCTCTCACCCTTTTAACCTAACAAATCTCAAGGCTTTCATTTATGTCTCTAACATGAAGATTAGAAGGGAGGAAATAAACATCTTATTATTTATTGGTGATACTGTCAACATAGAACAGCCAAAAAATCCATAGAAAAGTTGCAAAAGTTAATACAACAGCTTGGCTAGGTTGCTGAATACAAAATCAAAGCAAAAATGCTGATTGCATTTTTATGCACCAGTAGAACCAATTAGAAAATATAATTTTGAAAAAAGATACCACTTACAGTAGCAGCAAAAGTACAAAGGAACAAGAGAGAAATTTTCCAGAATAAGTGAGCTCTTTAATGAAAACATTTTAATACTTTGTGGATTGACATTAAAGAAAGATTAACAAATGCAAAGACATATTGTATTCACAGATAGGAAGATTCAATTTCAGCTGTCTCCATGCTCATAATTTATTTATTTTATTTTATTTATTTTTAGAGATGGGGAAGGGAGGGAGAAAAAGAGGGAGAGAAACATCAATGTGTGGTTACCTCTCACACACCCCCTACTGGGGACCTGGCTGGCAACCCAGGCATGTGGCCTGATTGGGAATCAAACCGGCCACCCTTTGGTTCACAGGCTGGCACTCAATCCACTGAGTCACACCAGCCAGGACCATCAATTCATTTTAAATCAAAGTCCTGAAGGGTTTCCCCCATCCCTCTCTGCCTGGAACTTGACAAACTGATCCTAAAATGTATGAAGATGAAGAAGAGCAAAGGGTGAAGAATGGTCAATACTCTCCTGAAGAAGTGTCTTGGTTTTTTATTTCAAGACTTCTTATAAAGCCATGGTAATAAAGACCATTGGTATTAGCACAAGGTTAGACAGACGAATGGAAGACAACAGAAAACCAAGGAAAAAATTAATACAGATACAGAAACTTTACTTATGACTGGGCAGGCATTGCAAATAAAATCAATGAAAAAAGGATGGACAATTTAATAAGTGCTATTGAATCCACTGGCTATCCATAGAGAAAAAAACATCAAGTTGGATTGCTTCCTCACACATTAAAAATCTGTTCTAGATAAATTAAAGATAAAACTGAAAATATTTAGAAGAGAAATAGGAGAATAAAATTATAAACTTGGGGAAGGTATAGATTTTAAAATAAGATGCCAAAACTCCAAACTATAAAGGAAAATGATAAACTCAACTACATTAAAAATAAAAATGTTTGTTCTTTAAAAGGCAACTTAAGAGAATTAAAAAAAACAATAAACAAACTAGGAGAAGGCATTTTCAATACATGTCATGGACAAAGGATTAATACACAAAACATATAAATTTACTACACAAATCAGTTGGAAAAAGTCAATCCAATAAAACCCAGTAGAAAATAGAAAATGGGCAAAGACATGAAAATGTACAATACTTCACAGAAAAGGAAACACAAGTCACCCCTAAATATATGAAAAGGTACATGGCTTCATTCAGTAATCAAGGCAAGGAAAATTAAAACTGACAGTGAGACACTAATGCACACTCCCCCCAGAAAGAAAAAGTCTAACAATACTAACTGTTGGAGGGAATTTGGAGAAATGATAAATTCTAATTTGGAAAGTAATTTGGCAGTGCTAGGGAAGTCAACATGTGAAGAACTTATGGCCAAGAAACTCTACTCCTGAAAATATCTCATAGAGTATTTCCAGCACATATGCACCAGGAGACCTATGTAAGAAATCCATAGCAGCCTCATGCCTAACAGCAGAATACTGGGAACAATCCAAATGGTCATAACTGGTAGCACGGACAGATGGTAATACAGTCATATAATGGTCATACATATCACACGGCATGAAAACAAACTATAGCAACATGCATCAACATGCTTGAATCTCAATAATATATGTGCATTGAAGAAAGCATGTCATATACTATCCACTGTACAGTTTCATTTCTACATGTACTAATGGGTTAAAACACAGGAAAAGTGGAGCAAATTTGACATGCCATTCAGGAAAGAGGAAGAGTAGAAGCCATTCAGAAGGGGCTTACTTAGAAACAAACTTGAAGAATCTGTTTCTTAGGGAGTAGTTACATAGATGGTTATTGGTATTCTTTACACTATATCTACACATACATTTACACAAAAGAAATAGAGAAAAAAGGATGAGACAGCCTTTTCATATGCTCAGCAGTATTCTTGTCATGTGACATGCTGATATCCTTACAGTAATAATTTCCTTCTTTGTTTTCTAGTGTTAGGGCTGAGTTGTATCCCCTCAAACTTCATATGTTGACGTTCTAACCCCCAGGACCTCAGAATGTGATTGTATTTGCAGATAGGATCTTTAAAGAGGTAATTAAAGTAAAAATAAGATCCCAAGGGCAGGCCCTAGGTCAGTATGCCTAGTGTCTTTATCAGAAGAGGAGATTAGGACAGACAGTAGTCACACAGAGAGGACAATGTGAAGATACAAGGAGATGGCCATCTACAAGCTAAAGAGAGAAGCCTCAGCAACCACCCCTGTCCACACATTCATTTCAGATGTCTAGCCTCCTGAATAGTAAGAAAATACCTTCCTGTTGTTTGAGCCATCCTGTCTGTTGTAGATTGTTATGGCAGCTCTGATCAACTAATACAACTCTTTGTGTTGATTCTGTTATTTCCAAAGTACTTTTGGTGCACCTGCTGTGTACTTTAATTCTCAAGTGTTTGCCATTTCATTCCTGGCATGCCCCTCACTCACTGGCCTCCCCCAGATCATGCCCACAGAATTTGCCTTGTTGTTTCACCTCCAGGAAGCCTTTCATGGACACTATGGGCTGGGGCTAGGTGGACTTGCCTGGGACTTCGAAGTTATTCTGTACCTGTTTCTAGCATTACAAGGAACCCTTTGTTTCTATGTCTCTGTTCCTAGACTCTGAACTCTGTGAGAACAAGCAGAAAACATTCTTCTTTGCCTTCTCAGTAAGTGTTAGGCAAATAGTAGGTGCTCAGCATCTGCTTTCTGGGTGCAGCAGTAGAAGAGTACAGATCATACCTAGGGTAAACTATTTGAGAAAAACACTAACAAGATCATTCAAGGTAGTAAACCCCTGTGTTATTCATTTATTTAATATTACCTTGAAATGTTGTATAAATTATGAGGGAGGGGAGAGGGACATGTAATACTAAAATGACTTTGCATTTTTTAGTATATTTCCCTTCAAATGAAAAGCAAATGTCACCACTAACACCTTACATTCTACTTCCCCACAATAAAGAACAGGATTAAAATCCTATGACTAATAACACACGAAGAATGTATCCTTACACAGACATTTGACAGCTGGCTGTTAGGTGATGTTCTCATTCAGCAAATACTTGTACTTAGAAATGCCTACTCTGTGCTGGGTACTGGGGACAGAAAATCAGACATTTTCCCCCTTGGCTGTCATTCTTGTGAGGGAGACAATGAAGAAGAAATTAGCAGATAGTAATATGTATGTGCAGAGCAAATATATAACATAGGTTATCGGGGTTCCTCAGACTGGGTGGTCAGGGAAGCACTGTCTGAGGGACTAGTATTTGAGCCTGATGGTAAGAAGAAGACACGTGAAAATCATTGGGAAGAGCATTCCAGGTGGAGGGGATAGAGAGTGCAGAGGCCCAAGGAAGAACAGAGGGACAGAGGGAGGCTGATGCAGCAGGAGTGTAGTAGTGGGTGGGGAATAAATGTGAGGGGAAAGTGAGCAGGGACTAGATCTCACACAATCTCTTGGGTCAAATGAGGCTGCTCTAGGTGGGGTGGAAAGTCATTTAAGGGTTTTTAAAAAGAGGAGTGGCACAATCTGACTCATATTTTTAAAAAAGATCATCTGACTCCTGTGTGGAGAATAGAAGGGGTGGGGTGGAGAGAGTAGGCGTGAGAAAGGGAGGACTGAGATGGTGGCGCTCCCAATGACTCTGGAGCAGGCTGAGCAGATTCAGGGTGAGCTTCACAAGTGGAGTCTGTGCACTGTGAAGGGGAGGGGAGGCAGCTCAGCGATTTTCAGGTTCATGGCTTGAGCACTGGTGGGTGCTGGTGCCTTTTACTGAAATTCAGGAGCCTGGGGTAGCAATGAATCTGGAGGGAGGGTGGGATGTGTTATCCAGGTTCTTTTTTAGATTTCAAATGCCTGTTCTGCACCCAGGAGACAATGTCTTATGAGGAGATGGAAATAGGAGCCTGGAAATCACAGGAAAGGTGGAGCTGGATAACTATTCTCATCCCTCTATCTGTCTCAATCAGAGTCAAAGTCATCAAGGCCAATTAAGCCTAGGGGACTGGATAGGGTTATCTAGGCAGCTGACATGGAGACGATAATGGGGTTGATCTTTGTGGTACTCCAAACTTTAGTAATTCTTCAGATGTGAGATATTCAGCCAAGGTGACTGAAAGGAGTGGCCACAAGGTAGGAGAGAAATCAGTGTACAACATCATGGCAGCCCAGAGGAGAAATGGTTCAAGGAGAAGGAACAGTTTGAAGTGTTGCTGAATGGTCAAGTAATACACAAACATGCAACTTATGTGTGACCTTGACAGTATTTCAGTGGAATTGTGGAGGTGGGAACATGATTAAGAAGGTTTATAAGAAAATGGGGTCCTGGCTGGTGTTGCTTAGTGGATTGAATGCCAGTCTGCTAGCCAAAGGGTCACCAGTTCGATTCCCAGTCAGGGCACATGCCTGGGTTGTGGGCCAAGTCCCCAGTAGGGAATGCATGAGAGACAACCACATATTGATGTTATCTCCTGCTCTTTCTCCTTCCCTTCCCCTCTCTCTAAAAATAAAAATATATACATACATACATGCATGCATGTAACAAAATTTCAAAAAGAAAGAAAGGAAGAAAAGAAGGAAGGAAGAAAGGAAGGAGGGAAGGAAGGAAGGAAGGAAGGAAAGAGAAAATAGGGGGAGAGTGAGGATGGCAGGACCAAACAAGACCTTCACAGCATCTTGCTATAAAAGATAGCAGAGAAATGGGCATGCTTTCTGAAGGGAGATGTGAGGACAAGGGATGGTGTTCAGGTTTTTATTTTTTTGTTCAAGATGTAAGATTCTAGAACTTGTTTGTATGCTAATGAGAATAATTTGATAGAGAGGGAAATATTAATGATGAAAAATTGGGAGACCAAAGTTCTTGAGATAAGAGAAGATAGGGAATATAGAATAAGAGTTATTGTCAACAAGAGTGTTACTAGAAATTCCTTTTGAAAAAAATCAGTTATTCTATCATTCTGGACTATAAAACAAATATTAATACCAACAACAATAGCAAAATAACTACTTTTATTAAGTGGGTTTTATTAAGTTTACCTAATAGGTACTCTGCTGTTAATTTATTTTATTACTTGTACCGCACTCAGATAAAAAATTTATTACTTTTTACAGGTTTTTGCACATGAGGAAGTTGAGGTGTAGAGAGTTTCACTGGCTCACAATGAATAGGTGACAGATCTAGGATCCAAAGCCAAATCAGTTGATGCCCAAGTGCCTCTGTTGCCCAATGATGCTCAGATTCATGCCTGGAGAGCCCCCCTCCTGGTGCCCCTCCACCCAGAACCCTACAGGCCCTGGTCTCCTGCTGCAGAACCCTGTGGCTTAGTTGTGTGTGACAATTGCCAACATACTGGGAACCTGTCGTACTGTTCTGTTTAGAAGCGGCGTCATATTTTTCCATTTAAAATTGTTATGTTTTCTTTTATGTTATGTTTTCTTCTAAAATGGTTACCACTGCTAATGCAAGTGCTATTTTCACACACCAACCATTGCCTAAAAACAAAAAGTCCCACAAAAATTAATGTGACCTGTTTAGGACAAGTTCTAGCAAGCTGTGTTTAAGTTTATTTGTATTTTCTAAAGACTCTTTATTTGTACTTCATAAATAAATGTGTATATTTGTATTGCATCTGCCTGAGAGCAAGAACTGTGTTTTTTACTGCTTTATATTTTCTTTATAATTCTCTAAGAGCTTGGTTGCAGAAAAGATGTTCAGTAGCAGAACTGCTGCCTTGCTGATGGAAAGTGTTGGTGGAAAGGTCAGACACTCACTGGGTTTCTTCCTATCCAGGTCATGAAGAGCTCCAGGGAATGGGAGCTTACTGTATTGGACCCTTTACTGAAAAGCCTTCCTTCCATTTTTAGCATCAACCTGGGGAATTATCAGTTGCTCAACTTTGAGAATATGTTCTTTTTCGTACATGTATGCTATTTAAGAGACTATCATTATCTGTGCATAAAAAGTTACTTACAGCCCTGGGCCAGTAGCTCAGTTGATAAGAGCAACATCCTGATGCACCAAGGTCATGGGTTCAATCCCCAGTCAGGGCGCATATGAGGGGAGATGCCCCCAAATCAGAATTATCTTCTGGAGGGTGGGCCCCTTATAATACAGGCTTCCCCTACTAGGTGAGTGAGTTTTCTAGGAACCCATCTGTATCAGTGCACCAGCTCGTGTTGTTATGACAGGCTACTTTCAGCTTCAGTGAGGGTTTTTTTTTTTTTTTTTTTTTTTTGAAGACTCAACACATTCGCCCATTTCATGATGGATGATTCAGAGGGCACCTGCTCTCTTTGCAGGTGCAGAGTGAACCACTGAGTTCTCAGCAGTTTTTGACCCAAAACAGCATCACTCCCATGCCCCATCCTCCCTATTTACCCAATCTTGCCCTGAGAGACTTTTTTTTTGTTCTCCTGGATGAAAAAAGTCCTCAAAGGAAATGTTTTGCCATTGTGAAAGAGGTGAAACAAAAACAGCAGAATCACTAAAAGGCATCAAAATCGATGAGTTCAAAAACTGTTTTGAACAGTGGAAAACATCTCAATAGGTGTATTTCATGAAATGGAGAATGCTTTGAAGGTGACTGACATTTAAACATGTTAGAATAAATACATGTCTATACAATTTTTTATAAATAAGTTCCAGGATTTTTTGTGTCCCCCCTTGTACAAAAAGCAACCAGTGAATGCATACATAAGTGGAATAACAAATAGATGTTTCTCTCTCTCTCTCCCTCTCTTTAAAATCAATAAGTAAAAAATTAAAAATAAAATAAAAAGGGAGCACCTTGGAGAAAGCTAGTAAAATAGAACTCACTTCCAACAGGGAACAAAATGTTGTATTGATTAATTGTTTAGATGTTTAATTTGGATTTATTTGGAAAAATGAAATTAGGTAATGTGAAGAACTCTAAAGTTTTGAAAATTTATATTAAGAAGGTTTATGTTACATAAATTTATATATGAGTTACTTATTTGGGGTGGGGTGAACTTACCTGACACAACTCTATAATACAGCATCCTTTGCTTCATGGCTGATTTTACAGTCTGCTCATAAAAAGAATTTTATTTTCAAAAGTATCCTCTAGCTTTATCAGTTTTTCAAAGGGCTTTTCTTAATGCTTTGATGGCTAAATCTTTGTTACTTGAAGCACCTACCTTGCATAACCCTTGTAGGTTCTTTCTTCAGTTGTGAGTAGCCCAACACTAGCAGGTCCTCCCTGGTCACAGCTTTACCTTTGACAGGAGTGGTTCTCCAACATTGTTTCCATGAAAACCCATCTATTTCATGAGGTCATTTTTCCACTCTGTGCACATCGGCATCAGTGTTTGCAATCTAAACAATCACATAGTTAATGACTCTGACCTTGATGAGCTGCATGGCAAGAGATATGAACCTTTAACAGAAGGACTTGCGTGGTACTGCATTCTTGGCCTATTTTTGTTTGTTTGTTTGTTTGTTTTGCTTTCTTAAGCTATGAAATTTGGGAGTTAAGATAAAAACATTTGCCCATCTCTGTTTGAAATCTTGGGGTAGACAGAGAGGAGGAAAGGTAGGAAAGACTCAGAATAATTTAAAGTATTTTCTTTTGCTTCCTTTCCCACTTCACCCCATTCAGTTCTCTTGATGTTCCATATTTCCCCAGAATAACATTTTTCCTCCCGCTTCAACATTAACCACAGCAGTAATATTTCCTACCCACCTTCTCTTCTTTCTGACCCCAAACATTGACAGGGAGAGAAAGAAAGACTCCTCTTCTCCAAGAGGATAGAAATGCTTCTCCAAGAGGCATTTGGACAATTAAACAATGATGAGATGGATTCAGGCCCTGAGAAAAGGTAAGGGATTTGCACCTTTAGTCCCCATTCCATAGTTTAAATTCTCAGTGCACCACAGGGGCTAGGATATGGATCTGTGGAGTAGCTAATCTAATTAAGGCTTTTCATGGAATGCTATCCAGCTATTTCTTTCCAATCTCCTTCTTCACCATCTACCATCTACCACTCCCTACCCACCCACCCACCCACCGAACCACTGCAGCCTAGCCAGGCCCAGGCCCATAGCCACAATCTCAATTGCTCAGCCAAGGCTAAAACCTAGGGTAGATGGTCACTCTGGTCCAGCAACATTGTCTTAAACCACAACAGAATTCTTTCCCATTTGTAAGTTATATGCTATCTAGACTATAACAATCTATGTTAACAAGGTGGATCATTTGTACTGATGTGAAAAGATGTCCAAGATAAAGTAAGTGAAAAAAATCACAAAACTGTATCTATAATATGAAAACATTTTGCTATACAATTTATATTTACCTATATATTAATTTATGGAACTGGTCATTAAAACAACTTTCAACTGAATTGTCCAGGTGTGATAGATATCAGATACCACATGGCATATGACACAGGCCACCTTGGAGGAATCTTCAAAGTAAATACTGAAAACTGGTTCTGGGACCCTCTCACCCATTTTTGAGAATATAAGAAGGTAGGAAATAGTGGGCTTTATGAGGAAATTTATTTGAAGAGTTCTGCTACTGTGGGTCAGGAAGGGGAAAGTGCCAGGTCTTCTGAAGCCTGGAGAAAATGGGTTTCTATATACATAGAGCTTTATTTGTATTCCTTGAAGTTGGGGGCCATCATGCCTTGGTGCCTGATTCACAGCTGAGAAAGCAGAGGGGGGTTGTGGCAAGGCAGAGAGAGTGGAAGTTGCAATTTTCAAGTAACTATACTTCTGTTGATCATGTTCACAGGCAGGGAATGATTCCAGTTTCTCACAGGTCATAGCCCAAGAGGGACAGAGAGCCAGGTTGTAGCTCCTTAAAGTCCATTTTAACTCCAAAAAGAGTGCAGAGGAAGATGAGGGGTCTCCACCAGTGAGAGACCTGAACAATGAAGTGAGCCTCACCAGTTGGAGAAGAGGCATCACCCAAGCTTGAGGGCCTAGCAGGAGTCCTCCAAGATGCCTCAGAAATATCTTGGAGAGGAGGCATTGGCTTTAAGCATTTGTCTGCCCAGAGAACGCTAGTCAGCAGCCAAATAAGGAGGCCTGGCTGTCCCCTCACTTCTGTGACTTTGCCAAGTAAGCAAGTGAGAAGAGGAGAAAAGAGAAAGAAAAGCAGACCCCCCTAATTTTAGGAAAAGAAAAGTCTTTCTTTTGAACAAAGGTTGTATCAGTGAATAAAATGTTGGACTGGATACCAATTTTTTCTGTGATTACCTGATAGTCCAGTACCTAAAAACTGAGCAGGAAAATTGAGGAGACTGCCAAGTTTTCATCCAGTGGCAGAGGAACATTTCCATACTGAATAAACTTTAAAGAGTAGAGATAAAAAAAACACAGTGGAGTTTCTCTTACGTTACTTTGTTGTGCTTCACAGAAGGACTAGTTTCACAAACAAGGTAAGATGTCCAGAAAGCAGATACACCAACACTGATTATTTCAGGAGACGGAAACATGGGAGGTGCTCACCTTTCTCTTACCTATTTCCCTTATGTTTGAATTGTGGAAGCAGAGCATGGTTACTTTTGTAATCAAAAGCCATGATGATAAATGTGCCCATTAAAATATTAAGGGAAAGAGGGGAAAATGGAGGCAACTGTATCTGAACAACAATAAAAAAATTAAAAAAACACAAAATATTAAGGGAAAGAGATCATTACCATGAGTGAAATATTATTGGTGAGGAACAGAGCAGGCTGAAAAGCAAAATAGCAATCATCATAGCTGACATTTGTAGAATGCATTGCATTTTACAAAACATTTTCATTTTAATGATCTCATTTAATTGTTGCAGCAACCATAAAGCTATGCATCTGAATTATTCACCCTGTGCAGCAGTAGTAACACAGTGTCATAATTGTGGGTTACACGGCTTGGCCAACAACACTGCTAGTAAGGAGAAGGCTCAAGTTCAAGTCTTCTGGCTCTATGTTCCATGTTCTTCACATTTCACAACACTGAGCATTGCATCAAGCAGGTATTTGGTTGTTAGGAAATATGATCCGGGTCCCCTCCCAATAAACTGTACTCGGTGGCCATGAGGACATGACATGAGACAGCCATGCTAACACAGCCTACACTGATAGCACTCATCAGAACCACATTCCTCTTCCCTCTGCAAACATTGCCCTCTGACATGTTCAACCCCTCACCTCCCTTACCTTCGAACTGATATTCCTGCTAAATTCCAAAACTGTCAATGATGTTATCACTTATTTTAGTAGCAAAGGCTTAAACTTCAGTTTTCTTTAATTTCTCCTTGTTATTTTATTCTGTAGTCAGTCATTTTTAAGTCTTGTTGCTTCTCCCTCATAGGAACTCACAGTTTTTCCCATAGTCCTTTTTAATGGACCTCTCCCCAACCTCGATTCAGTGAATCGCTGCCAGTCATTCATTTTTTTAAAAACGTCTTTTTCTGGGAGGTTTGTCTGAGCATCCCTGGCCATAGAGGTTCCTAGCCATTATTTCCATGGGACCTGCACACTGCATTATTATGGCGTATTTATACCACTCTCCAGCCACCCCCCCCACCACCAAGAAAAGGACATCTTTGAGGTGGAAGTTATGTCTCACCTTCTCATTACCATTATTTAGCACAGTGCTTGGCAAAATACTAATTTCCCAACAAAAGCTGAATGAGTAAATACATTTTTCACAAAAACTGAAATATCTGCAAGTACACCTTTGGAACATGTGAAATAGGTTTTACAGAGCCGGGCACAGGGAGGCTAGACACCAGGAGAGACACCAGGACCCTGGGCTATGACCCAGGGTTGCTGAGGAAGAGCAGGGGCAGCCCACTCCTGGGATGCTGAGGCACAGACACTGGGAAAAGGAGCTGGCTTTCATGGTAGGGTCCACCCCCCACCCGATTCCTCACTACCCCTCCCCCACTCATTTCTGACTCCAACAGCCCATGGGAACATCTCTGAGGGACCTGGGAGAAAGCATGACTGCCACGTCTCTACCCACCCAGAGAGCAAGCTCTGTGCTCACTATAGGGGTGGAGGGACATCAGGGTTGGGACAGGTGAGCTGCAGCAGGGCAGTGGGGACACTGTGGTCATGTACCACACACAGTGACCTCAAGTGACTGTGCCTGGGAGAGATCAGCAGAGGCCCAAGAGAGCCTGAGGCCCAAGCTGGTGCTGCTCCCTGCAGAGGGGAGGCACTCACAGTTCAGGGCAGTGTGCTCTCCCAAGTCCTAGGGGCAGTCACTTCTTGTTACTGTTTGTCACAGTGATGAGACAGGAGACAAACCCAGCTGATCTGCCTCCTTTCCCCACCAAGCATTGTCACAGTCCTACTCTCGTACTCCAAATTCTCCCCACTTTTCACTGACAACAGAATACAAGGGAAAGTTTAGAAAGAAAGGGCCCCTGTTATCCAGTGCCCTAACGCACCTTCCATCCCCTACCTCCAGCCACTAACTCCCAAGAATCCTCCACTTTCACAGGTGTGTCTGGTCCTCACTGCTTCACAAAAAGGCCCCTGTGGCCCTGCTGCCTGCTCTTGCTCAGTGGGACCCCCAGCTGGGTGACTAGGAAACCATCTCAGGATGCAGTGAAGGGAGGCGACAGATGTCAGAGCTGAGCAGACCCAAAGAAGCACAGGGAGGTGGGTCACACACACATGACTCACAGAGATCGCACAGCTGCCAGCATGTCTGAAACAAGGAGGTCCCCTCTCCTCCTTCCGACAGCCACCTCTCAGGTTGTATTCAACGTTCATCTTGAAACTTTTGAGACACTTTACTCTGCATCTTGACATTAATTTTAATTTTATTTTGATTTTACTTATATAAAACTGGGGGGTGTGATTTATTTTGGATTGGTTCTTCAGTACTATGGCCTCATACCACCCTAAGATGACTTGAAGTTCAATCACCCATTATGTAATTTATTCACCACACGAATGAAGAACTTTTTCTCTGCTGTTTTCTAGGGGCTAATGTTGAGTAGGATTTGTAACACACTAGATGTCCTGGGTCTAACTGGGAACAGACCCGTTAATAAGTGCTTCTCAAACTTCCATGTGCATCAGAATCATTAGGAGGGCATTGCAAAACACAGACAGCTAGGTACCAACCCCAGAGTTTCTGATTTGGCAGGTCTGGGGTGGGGCCTGAAAGCTTGCATTTCTAACAAGTTCCTGGGTGAGGCTGATGCTGCTGCTCCAGGAACTTCATGTGGAGAATCAATGCTATAAACTAACACTCATTCTAAGAGTCTATTTTGAGACACTAGAAACTTAGCTGAGTAATGGGAGGGGTTTGTACTCATTTTGTTCAATACTGGTAGACACATAGTATGCACTCAGTAAACAGTGGTTGAATGAATGATAGAACTGTATATGAAATGTAATGGGACTCGAGAAGTGGAAGAAGTGTTCTAACCTAATGATTTTGACCATAGCTTCACAGAGGAGGTTGTATTAGAAAATGAACAGGAATTTTTTTTGAAGGTTTATTTTATTCTCATTTGAGACAGAGAAGGGGAAAGAGGGAGAAAAAAAAAAAAACATCAACGTGAGTGAGAAACATTGATCACAAGTCCGGACGGGGTGGAGGGGTGGGTGTTGAACCCTTGAACCCGAAACCTAGGCATGTGTCCTGACTAGGAATTGAACTGGCAACTTTTCAGTTGCAGGACAAAGGTCCAACCAAGTGAGCCACACTGGCCAGGGCTGAACAGGAATTTTTAATTAGAGGAGCTTGTTCTAGACAGAGAATATAGCATGTGGATGTGGCTTGGTACGGAGGTGTGAGAATCTGGTGTGTTTGACACTCATTCCCCATTCATGCATTCCCTGGTTGTTTCCGTTCTTACCACTTCAGCCCACAGAGACATTTCCTCTTTCATTTTTATGACAGCTAAGTTAGTGCTTTGTAAACTTAACTAGTGATAAGAATCCACCAGGATTATGGTTAAAAATACAGACTTCAGAGCCCCACCTACACCTCCTGAGTCAGAATCTGAGAGGGAGGGCCATGGAACTCCCTACCTTAAGACATCAAGACACATCCTAGGTGATTCTTAGCATCAGGACACACTTCTTAAGAGGAACCTTAGAATTTCAGAGTATTTTAAGATACAATTGAAGGACTTTATTTTATAGAAGTATTAGCTTTCTATTGTGATGTCATAAATTGACACAAAATTGCTGGTTTAAAACAACACATATTCGTTACTGCACAATTTCTGGGAGTCAGGGGTCCAGGCCCAGTTGAGGTGAGCTCAGGTCTCACAAGGAGTTAGCAGGGCTATGTTCTCCCCAGGAGCTCCAATTAAGGAAGGACCTGTTTCCAAACTTACTCATTATTGGCAGAATTCTCTTGCTTCCTGGTAGTTCTGTGATAGAGGTCCTTAGCTTTTCACTTGCTGTCAGCTACAGGTGACTTCAGGTGCAAAGAGCACCCACAGGTCCTTCTCTATAGGCTGTTCTATACGTGAAAGTTTGTTTCCTCAAGGCCACCTGAGAATCTTTCTCAAGTGCCAGGATGGAGACACATGATGCAATGCAGTTACAGGAGGATGTCATATCATATTTGCCGTGCTGTATTGATTAGAAGCAAGTCACAGGTTCTGCCCACATGCAAGGGGTCAGGATGACATGAGGGAGTAACTCACTGGGGTTGCTTTAGGGTGTACCTGCCCAATACATAAGGAAATGGAAGCTCTGAGAGATTAGCTGGTCAAGGTCCCAGAATAAGGAAAGGCAAACATGGAAGGAGAAATCCTTCCATATTTCAGCCAAATGTTACCTCTGCTTTACACTGCCTCTCATCTTCTAATCCATGTGCATTGCTTTAAACCATGGTCGACAAACTTTTTCTGTGAAGAGCCAGGTAGTAAATATTTTAAGCCATTTAAAGTTACCTGGTTGGAGCAGTGTCCCAAGCACCAAAAAAGGTTGCAGATATGATCCCCAGTTGGGGCGTGTATGGGAAACAACTGATCGATGTTTCTCCATCACATTGGTGTTTCTCTGTCTCATGCTTTCTTCCTCTCTCTTTAAAATCAATAAAAACATATCCTTGGGGGAGAATTAAAATAAAATAAAATAAAATAAAATAAAATAAAATAAAATAAAATAAAATAAAGTAAAGTAAAGTAAAGTAAAATAAAATAAAATAATCATATCCTCAGGCGAGGATTAAAAATAAAAACAACTCCAGTACAGAGGATCAGCAGGGCTAGCTGTGCACTGGTGCACACACTTGAGTTATTACATAGAATGCAAGGAGCCCTGGACACTGGACTCCATCTGGAAGTAGCCTTACCACCGCTCACCTCTTTCTGATGTGAGCAGGTCTGGCTCTGGGGGAAGAGGATTTGTCCTTCAGGAGGGAGGATGGTGGGGACCCTGGAATGGTCTCAGACTGGTGACCTAGGTAGGCCCACAGCCCCAGAAGCACTCTGAGAAAGTCCTGCATGGTTTCTTTTTGCAATTCTACCACAGCGACTACAGTTAAAGTTTTTATCTTAGTCATCCTTATTATTTTAGGATTTGAGAATTTCAGCCATTTAATCTTGACAGGGTCAAGAAAATTGTTCCAATTCTCAATGCATTTTTCCCCTTTTTCTCTTTACTGAATGAAACTGCTTAACCACATTTGTTAAGTAGTCCTTAAAAGCTGATTCATATCCCCTTACCAGAAGTCCTTTAGAGCTCAAATTTATCTGCACATTGGTGTGAGGTTTTATGTTAATTAATTTCATCCTTTTTTTCTTTTAATTGTCAAAGGTTAAATGTCCTCTGGGTGAGGAGAATTTCACTTCTTAGGAAATAATTAAAATAATTTCCTTGATCTGCTTCTATTCCTCCCTCATTTTCTCATATATTTTTAGAGTGAAAAAGCAAAAACAAATATTCAAAATATTTTTGTGTAAAAGACTCAGTACTTTATGTTCCTGGTAAAACCCTGCAGGAATTGTCTTCTACCTAGCAGAGAAGTCTAAATTCAGACTCTGGAATTTCACAGTTAGCAGTAATTTCACTAATTACACCTCTACTTTCTCCAGCAAATTGGAAGGTCAGCACTCTATGCCTCACTAGAGAACTTGACCCTGACCCTTGCTTTCAAAGGTTCAGATAGAAGAACTAGCATTTATAAAGAACCTTGTGGAAACACCTTTCCACACCACTGGATGCTCCTAATCCTGCTGTGGGATTTAGAGAGCAAGTGGCTTAGCTGCTCGCTTGAACCTCCTGAAGATTTGTCTTCAATAGAATTGAGTTTTAACATCACCAGCTGTGCCAGTCTACACCCTGAAAAAGGTGGGCTCTCTCAGCAGGGTAGTGCTGCCACACCTCTCTGTCATTTCTGGGAGCTGGAAAAGGAGAACCAGAATGTGGGGGACACTTGGTGATGGTAGCTGATGTATTGATAAAAGCAACCCTGGAATATTTGGAAGGTGGGGACTTAGATACCTATGGTTGGGTCATAAAGGTAAATTCTACCCCTTCCTGTAATCACCAGCTGCTGAGTTGGGAGCTGTTGGATTACATTAGCCTCTCCAGGGAAGATCATATGGGATGCAGGGGAAAGGAGATGGCCTGAGAAATCTGTATTGCAGGTTTACTCCCGTTCTGAACCAAGTCACTACTGTCTGATGATTGCTTTCAGCAGGGTAGGGGATCATTAAGGTTCCTCTTCTCTTTTACTCTTTTCCTTTCTTTTTTCCCTTTCATTCATTGGCTTTACTCTCATCCATACAGTTCGTGGGAGCTCATGCTTCATTAGAAAAACCACTGCTTTTAGATTTATGTTTAACCTTGCACAAAGAGGAAGTTCTGCTGAGCCTGGGTGCAGTTCTTATTTTCCTCTATCTTTCCATGATATCTTAAACACAGCTATGCTACTATATGATTCGTATCTGTGTCAAGAAGTCATCTTTCCGCAGCCCTCAATGTTCATTCACTCAAGCATTCACTTATTCACTTCCTGAGTAACAAGCTTGTGTTGGACTTTGTGAGAGCAATTCTGGGGAAGTGTTATGAACAACACTGTTTGTCCTCAATGAGCTCAGTGTGCATATTTGTGAGTTCCTCTTCGGTTCATGTGTCTTCTAGCCATCAACAACCGCATCCCCAAGAACAGCAATTTTTAATAGGTGGGCTGCAAGAATTTTTAAAACATGCAATACTAAATCTGACTATATAGTAGGAGGCACTGTCCTCTTTCCCTTAGATTGTCAAATAAAAAAAATCACATCAGCCAATGCAACAATAGATGTTTGTGTAAATGCTCTGTTTTGAACCATAAATATACAGGTCATATAATAAAATTGCATCTACTTGGTTATGTCACATAATAAAGTTGCATCTGATTGGTCAATTCTTGGTACCAGAAATCCTTATAGACAAGTATAAGCATGTGATTTTTAAATTTAATTTAGTATAATCTTTCCCATTACCATTTATCTCCACGTAGCCTCTCCCATCTTTACCCTCTTCCTCCCCCCCCACAACCCACAATCACCACACTGCTGTCTGTGTCCATGTAGGCACCTGATTTTTTAAAAAGTCACTTTGGAGCAGAAAAGTGTAGGTTGTTGTTGTTATTATTATTATTTTGTAAATCAGTCAAAATCATACATTTTTCAGATTGGCAAAACATATTTTTTGGTATGTCACAGAATTTTAGTAGTTTATGTGTGCTAAGAGATGAAAAATGTTGAAAATCGCTCTCTTAGAGCTGTGCTGTCCACTATGGTGGCCACTAGTCACAAGCAGCCGTTGAGCTCACATGGAATGTTTGACAAGTGAGTGCAGGAGTGAATGATATAGAGGGTTGCTTCCCCTTGTGATGTGCCATAAATACAAAGTACACACAAGTTTATAATGAATTCATAGGAAAAAAGTATGAAGAACATTCATTAGTATTTTTAAAAAGTTGATAATATATTGAAATGATAATATTTAGGATATACAGGGTTTGGCAAAAGTATGTTTACAGTTGTTCATATGGAAAGTAATACAATAATAAATAATAATACAAGAATAAACTGTTCCACATACAACTGTAAACCTACTTTTGCCCCATCCTGTATTGGGTTAAATAAAACATATTATTAAAAGTAATTTCATCTGCAGTTATCAGAAGATTGGAAGTTACCAATGTGATTCACTTAATGTTTCTCTTGGACAACTCTACTCTCTATGGCCTGCTTCCACCTCTCTCCCTCTCCACGGTCCCAGAAGGAGTGAATGCCTCCATAAGGGATCATCAGTGTCCTTAATTTACAGTACCTATTACACTCAGTGGCTGCCTACTCACAACTGAAGCCCCTCTGCAGGAAGGAACTTACATATCCAGGCTGCAATGCAGTGCTTGGTGTAACATAGGCAAACAATAATTATTTGGTGAATAGTGATGCAGTTCTCCTACTGGACTGAACTTATGTGAGGCAAGGCATACAAGGTTGTTAACCCGATCTTAAGTATAATATTTATGAGTAGGCATTCATACATGTGAAATGTCCCTCAGATAACTCCAATTTTCAAAATATGACAAAATTTTAAAAACTCCTATAAAGGTAAGATGCTGGGCAATAATGCCATTCCTGCATATGTGGGGCATACATTTATTTTATGGTGCACACAAATACTGCTGGATGGGGTTAAAATTACAGTCAGTGTGGTCACGCCTACTCATTTGCAGGTAGGCACAAAGGCCAGGTGGATGCTAATTAATTCTGGGAATGTCCTGGGGTTTTCACAAGCAATTGAACCAATCAACTGAAAAAGAGAAATACAAGTAAGATAAAGAATATAAGCTTTTACCTGAAAATGCAGAATTTCAGAAAGTAAACACACAAGAAAATATTTACGTAACAATTGACCCTTGACTGCCATGATTTCACCTCTCATTGGGATGAGGGTTGCTCAGGCCAGAAGCAACTTGGTTAAGCTGAACACTTTTGTGGATGTGAAGGTAGCCTGGCCCTTCCGCTTTATAGTTAGATGTTGGGTCAGTATATGAGTGAAAGTAGATTTTCTGTGAGGAAATTTTATGAATTTGACTCAAGACACCAATGTGTCTGGTATCTAAAATTAATGCCATTAGTTTTTCCATTAATATAAAGGGAATCACTATACCTAGATAAACTAGGTGTATTTGCATAAAACTTTAAAGACTTTATCGGTTAGTTGGATATTTTAATTATTAATTCAATGGATCATATTTTAAAAAAATATCTAAATATTTATTAATTATTGAATAGTGGAAGGAACTTGTATAAATAAGTGGTATGTACGTACTCCTTTTTTCAAATTTTATTTTTTATTTTTTCTTTCAAATTATATTTTAATTATGCTCTTACAGTTGTCCCAATTTTTCACACTTTGCCTTCCCCATCTCACACCCCCCAGTCCCTAAACCAATTCAACCTCTTTGTTCACGTCCATGGGTCATATATGTAAGTTCCTTGGCTACTCCATTTCCCATCCTGTAATGTACACCCCCAAGGGTATTCTGCAACTACCAATTTCTACTTTGTAATCCTCTTACCTCTTCACCCATTTCCCCACCTCCCATCTGGCAATCATGAAAATGCTCTCTGTATCCATAATTCTTTGTTCCTCTTGTTTGCTTAGTTTGTTTTTTAGATTCAATCGTTGATAGGTATGTGTTTATTGTCATTTTATTGTTCAATTTTGATCTTCTTTTTCTTAAAAATGTCCCTTTAAAATTTCATACAATAGCCCTGGCTGGTGTAGCTCAGTGGATTGAGCATAGGCTGCAAACCAAAGGATCACCAGTTCAGTTCCCAGTCAGGGAACATGCCTGGGTTGTGGGCCAGGTCCCTGGTAGGGGGCACGTAAGAGGCAACCACGCATTGATGTTTCTCTCCCTCTCTTTCTCCTTCTCTTTCCCTCTCTCTGAAAATAAATAAATAAAACCTTAAAAATGTAAAATTTCTTATAATAATGGTTTGAGGGTGATGAACTCATTTATTTATTTATTTATTTATTTATTTATTTATTTATTTATTTATTTGCTTGTCTGGGAAGATCTTTATCCGCCCTTGAATTCTAAATGATAGCTTTAATGGGTAGAACACACTTGACTGACTATAGGTTCCTGCTTTTCATGACTTTGTATATTTCTTGCCAGTCCCTTCTAGCCTGCAAAGTTTCTTTTGAGAAATCAGCTGTCAGTTTTATGGAAACGCCCCTATAGGTAACCAACTTCTTTTCTCTTGCTGCTTTTAAGATTCTCTCTTTACTTTAAACTTTGACATTTTAGTTATCATGTGCATTGGAGTGGTTCTCTTTGAGTCCATCTTGTTTGGGACTCTATTTCCTGGACATGTCTGTTTCCTTCACCAAATTAGGGAATTATTCTTTCATTATTTTTTCAAATAGATTTCTAATTTTTTGCTCTTTCTTTTCTCCTTCTGGTATCTCTATGATGCAAATGTTTGTATGCTTGAAATTGTCCTAGAGGCTCCTTACGCTGTCCTCATTTTTTTTGGGGGGGGGGGATTCTTTTTTCCTTCTTGTTGTTCTGATTGTTTTTTGTTTCCTTATGTTCTGTGTCATTGATTTGATTTTTGGCTTCATTCATTCTACTGTTGATTCCCTGTAAATTGTTCTTTATCTCCATTAATATATCCTTCATTTCTGACTGGGTCTTTTTTATGCTGTTAATTTCCTTAAGCATCCTTATAAATAGTGTTTTGAATTCTACATCTGATAGATTGATTATCTCCATTTCATTTAGCTCTTTTTCTGGAGTTTTGATCTGTTCTTTTATTTAGGCCTTGTTTCTTTGTCTCCTGGTTTTGGCAGCCTCCCTGTGTTTGTTTCTATGCATTAGGTAGAGCTGTTATGACTCCCTGTCTTGGTAGCATGGCCTAATGTGGTAGGTATCCTGTAGGGTCCTGTGGCACAGCCTGCCCTAGCACCCAAGCTGGGTACTTGAGGTCTGTCCTCCATGTGGGCTGAGTACACCCACCTTTTGTAGTTGAGCCTTGATTGCTTTTGGTGGGTAGGTGGGAGAGATTTACCCAGGCCAGTCAGCTGCAAGTACAGCTGTGACCACTGACCACCAACCTCCACCTTTCGTGGAGGATCAGCTGTGCAGGGGCAAGGTGATGGTGTCCCAGCATGGTCTGTAGCTGTCCACTTGGTGTTCAGGCTCTGGGTTTTCCTGAGTGCTGCAGGTCAGGGTCAGTCCCCACCTGTGTTCTGCCTGAGGCCACTCAGCATGAGCTACAAGCAATCTGCAGATGGCTGCAACTTGTGCTGGGCTTGGAGGTTCTCAGGTGCAGCCAAACTGTGATCCAAAGTTAGCTGCTGCTAGTGATGGGCCTGGGGCTGCTTAGCCAGAGGTACATGGGCTGGAGGCTCACTGAGACTGATTGTTGCTTGTTTGAGAGGATTTTGGAAGATGTGAAACCTGATCCATTCAGATGGGAAGCCACTGTTAATAGCTTGGGTGGGCTGCAAATTGGGAGGGATGGAGCCTCAGGGACTTGCCAGGGTGGAGTAAACCCTGTGAGCCAGATTGATAGAGTCTGAGATATGGTCCCCTCCTGCTGGCTCCGTGTTGGGACTGCTCAGAAAAGGAACAATAGCCTCTGCCTGACTTTCTGTCTGGTAGAAAGCTGTTCTGCAGCTCTTGTCCTGATGCCAGCCACTTCTGTTCCTCCCCATATGTCACCAGTGCCCTTCAAGTTGCTGCCCTCCTGCTGGAGCTCAGCGGGAGTGAGTCTGACCAAGTCCATGTGCAGGCTCTTTAAGAGGAACTGCTTAGGACTCCAGTAATTCCTTTTACCCACTCAAATCCTGCTGGTACTTACAGCCAGAAGTTATGGGGGCTTATCTTTCTGGCAGTGGAACCCTGGGCTGGGGTATCTGATCTGGGGCTGGGACCCCTCACCCCCAAAATATTTCTCCTAAATATTTATACACCAAACATGGATGTTGTACCAGCCTGTTCTGTGTTTCCATATCTCCTATCAGTTTGGATGGATGTGGTTTCTTCTGTAGTTGTTGAAATTCTGTTCAACTGGATTTCTGATGGTTCTGTAGTTTAGTTGTAATTTTGATGTGGTCATGCAAGGATGTGAGCCATGTTTACCTATGTAGCATCTTGACCAGAAGGCTGTATGTACTCTTTTATGAAGGCAGGCCTCCCTCCCCAGAAGTGCCATGAACATTTTGCTGGGAGTTAGTATTTAATGTCTTGAATTACAGTTATTGAAGCTAGCTTATTCTAACCTCTATTTTGTCATTTTCTTACTGACTTTTATAATTCCATAGTACTTAGCTAGTGCTTTCCATGGGGAAGGTCTAACTGCATGTGGAATCTAATTGAAGTGAATTTAGTACTGGCCTGATAGTCAATGGCACTGGTCCAGTTATGCAGCACCTTTATCTCCAGTCCATTCATTTCTCCAAGCCTTGACTCCTACTCCTCCTGTTCTCCCTTCCCCTCAGTATCCTAATTTGCTTCCCTGTCCTAACTTTGTTATACTTAACCTACATTATGGTAACTGGACTGACTTGACTACATGTACTAAGTGTCTTAATAGCATTATTTTACTTAATCCTCTTAATTTACAAGATGGAGATCATTAGCTCCACTTTTAAGATGCTAAAACTGAGGTTGGGGTGAGACTGAATGACATGTCTAAGGCACTAGTAAATGGTAGAATAAGGATCTGAACCTAGATCCATGTAATGTCTGGTGTACTCTGGCTATTCCTGAACTTGCCTTTCAATCAGAATTTTTTGAAAAAGCCCCACTTTAAACTAGTATACTCCTTCTTCCCCAATGCATTGAAACAGAAACATGTATAATTATCAGCAACTGTTGTGAATCCAAGCATTAACATAAGAAGCAAGAAGACCTCAACGAGAGTTGTCATAAACTTAATCATTGGGTAGAAAGGTTGAACATTGCAACAACATACAAGTGTGATGAGCCTTTCCCATGAATGTGTGGAAGAAAACCTGGATTCTATTTCTGGGTCTGTCAGAAGCTTTCTCTGTGGTCTTGGGCAAGTGTCTTCACCATTCTGTTAATATTCTGGGGTAAGATGGAGATGATAACATGCAGCACCTATTTATTGTACTGGTTTGCTAGGACAGATGATTGAGTAGATCAGAGAGGTACTTGCACTGTACCAGGTTAGGAGGGAAGCTGCAGAGATTCTGGGGGAGCAGATGGATCTCTCGGTCCTGTTTTCTTATTTTAAAATGGGAGTAGAATGGATGTATGGTCAACAGCTCTTCCTACTCTAAATGCTAAAATTCTACTTGAGCTCACAGGAGCTGTTGGTTGCTTTCACATATTCTAGAAATAATTTGCAAATAGGAGTTTACTATGCTTTGGGACAGACAAGGGCCAACAATGACTCTGCTGACATTTGTCATTCTTTAAACATAGTAGCATACAGTTATTAAGGAATCACAGCTCACAACTACAGCAGACATGAATGCCAGTCACTTTTCTTGACTTGGTCCACATGCTTTTGAAATGTCCTAGGTCCCGAAAGCAAGTATTCACTGCAGAGTCCTTTTTAGTGGTAGTGGGGCAGGGTTCACCGCCTGTGCAAGCGCTGGCGCCTCGTGGGGATCCCCTCGCACTTTCCACTGCGGCATTTCTGATATTTGGTAATAAATTTGCCTTAGGGTTGCTTTTGTTGTATAGTTTAAAAAAATAAAATGATCTGAATTGCTGATGTTTAAAGCCTACCTGTGGAAGTGCGTGGGTCACCACGAGGTCACAGGAAATTTGAAGATAAAAAGTGGCCACAAGAGAAAGCCCGGGTCGAAGCAAAGCTTCACTAGCCACTCCTCAGAGCAGATGAGTAATTTTCGCATTTAACGTATAATGAGGTCTGCCAGGCTCTGCAGCCCAGAGAGCGAGCCAGTGTCAAACCCTGCCAGACGGCGGTCCCCGCGGGGATGGAATTGCCCAGCCCCGTCCCTACCTTCCCTGGGGACGCGGTGACCACTCCTCTCCAAAAATCTTGGCGTTTAGAGTAAACAGGTCTCTCTAGAAGCTAATTGACCCTGAACCCTCCAGTGCAAGGAAGGGGATTAAAAGTGACAAAGAAAGGGACAGGAGGGAAGCTCCGGAGAGAGTCGGGGGCGCGGAGCGGGTACCTTTAAGGAGGGTTGGGGGTGGCGAGCGCAGCCTGCCTGGTGCTTGGTTAGCGACAGGCTAAAGGCGGAGACGCGGCCCGCCTGGGGCCGGGGAGCAACGTGGAGGAGCCCGGGATAGGGCGGCCCAAGCGGAGTGGCTGGAGTCCCAGGAGCGCGCTCCGCCCTGCGCAGGCAGCCACCGCCTCCTGCCGCACGTGCGTGGTGTTGTGCGCCTGCCGCTCCTCCCCTCTTTCCCTCCTTGCTTCCCTCCCCTCCTCCACGGCCGGAGCTCAAGCGAACGCGGCACTGCCCGGGCTGCCCCGCTGCCGCCGCGTGCACCAGACACCCGAACAGGTGGCCGGAGCCGCGGGCGCTGCGAAAGGAGAGGCGAGGCGAGCGTGGGGAGGTGAGGGGGCGGGCCGGGAATGCGAGCCGAGTGGCTCCCTGGCGTCGCCTGCCCGCGCCCCTAGCTGCTTCCCGGTCAGCGGCGCTGCGGCGCCAGCCTCCAGCACCCAGCCCGGGCCGATCGGCTGCCGTCAGCGAGGGGCGTGGGCTGGCCCCGGCGGCGGTGGCGGCATGAAAGTGACCGTGTGTTTCGGCAGGACCCGGGTGGTCGTGCCGTGCGGAGACGGCCACATGAAAGTTTTCAGCCTCATCCAGCAAGCAGTGACCCGCTACCGGAAGGCCATCGCCAAGGTGAGGGGCCGGTGGCGCGTGGGGAGGGGGAGGGGGTAGGGAAAGCTCCAGGATCAATATGGCGCTTCCTGGAAAGGGGAGGAGGGAGACGCGGGAGGCGGGGAAAGGGAAAGTGCTGCGCCCGCGCGGGCCTTGCTGCGCCCCCAGCCCCACGCCAGAGGCTGCTGGTTGCAAACTTCTCCACTTGGCCGGGCCCTCCAGCGCTGCCACGCTGCGGGGTTGACCGCGCCAGACCCCGTGCTCAGGGGCGAACGCCTCTCCTTCGAGCTTCTGCGTGGCGTCTTCGAGCCGGCGTCTTGACAGGCTCCTCTCCAGTGGCCAGAGGAGTGGAGCGGAACCGGCGCGGGCGTAGCTGGCCCTGACGCCTCTCCCCAGCCTCCTGCAGCGGTTGAAATCCAGCCCCAGGCCTGTCCCCATTCCCAGGCCTCGCGGGCAAAGCTGGAAGAGGAAACTTTTTTTGTTGTTGGGAGGAGAGTTTAATCGTTCCACACACGCCGGAGAGTGGCTGCATGTCTGCTCCTTCCATTCCTAGGTCCATCGGGGAAGGACCTCAGCCACGAACCCTTCCTCCCTGCCCGCTAGCTTGTCTCGGCATTGTGGGCTGCTGAGTGGGGGTCGGGGGCCAGCGGTCGAGATGGCTTCGGGAGAGGGACGTGCGCTCCACCAGCTCGCGGAGGAGCTCATCGGTACAGAGGCTCGGGAGCAGGGCTCCGTTGCAAAGCACAGTCTGAAATCAGTCACTGAATTAAAAGTTTCCTGCCAAGGCCCCAGCGTGGACCGATCTGGAGCTAGCTCCACATGGTGTGGATGCTGCAGAGTCTTGGCCTGATTCTGGAGTTGAATAGATTTCCCTTTTTCTTGGTGGAGTGATAACATTGTCTCCACTTAACTGCATTCCTGTACAATGTGTCAGAAGTGAAAAGGCATTTTGTTAAAATGTTTTATTTGCTTTGTCTGTGTTTGACAACAGCCCAGCTCCGAAGTTTTCTCTCAGGCACCTGAGGAAATTTCCTTTGAAGTCTGAGCAATGTTTGGTGGAAAGCATATTCACTTTAAAAAGTTTCCATTTGTTCCCTAAAGCTTCCTGAGGAGCTTTGGGACATTAGATGAGGGGGACGGTGGTTTTGTCAGCTTGAGTGTGTACAGGGTGTGTCGGGTGGCATCCCCCAATTTTCTTTGAAATGAAGAAAAAAACCACTTTTATATATTATTGATTTTAGTATATATTGGGATAATAGCATAAGTTTGGCCTTTTGAAGATAATGTTGGGGACGTTGAGGAACCTGAAACAATGATGGAAGGTGTTGACTTTATTTAACATTTCTAAAATGTACCTTACAGTTGATTGAACTCTTATTGAAAATCAAATAAAATTAGCAGAAAGTAGATACGTATTTAAGTTGCAGTGCCAGTGGTGGGGCAGGAGAGGAGGAGTGGTGATGGTGGGTAACAGTACCCTTTATGGGTAAACCTACGTTTACCTTTTAAAGGGTTGCTTGTGAATGACAGTTTATGATTTAAATGTTCTAAAACAGTAATCAGGTTGCATGTAATTACTGTTCTAAAACAGTAATCCAGGTGTGCTCTGGAAATGAACAGAATAAATCCTGAAAGAAAAGAGGAATATGCCTTGGCTGGTCTGGCTCAGTGGATTGAGTGCTGACCTGCTAACCAAAGGGTCACCACAGATGGTGTTGGGTTGCTGGCCAGGTCCCCAGTGGGGGATGTTTGATAGGCAACCACACATATTGACATTTTTCTCCCTCTCTTTCTCCATCCCTTCTCTTCTCTAAAAATAAGTAAAATCTTAAACAAAAATCTGTAAGAGGAATATGACAATTTACACTTTGCAGTGTGCCTAGGTTCCTGAGTAGGGAAATGTGATTTACTTTTCCTCGTTTACATGTTTGAAATTTCCATGCTTAGTTATTTACATGCTTAAAATTAGTCATGTTTCATTTTGCACACAATGCACATTGGCTGAATAGTCTGGGAGATAAAAATGTAGTTGCATTTGCTAGTTATACAGAACTTAAGCATTTGCTATGTCCAAGGCACTGTTCTAGGTGCTGGTCATGTAGGGGACCCACTGGCTACTTTGTGGAAATTGGACTGTAAGAATCTAGGACAAGAGACTCGATGGCCCTCCAAGTAAAGGAGGCCTGTGGTGTGGACTGGCGTATTGTGGACTGGCATGTTGTGCACTGGGTAAAAGGGAAGTCTTCTAGATGTTAGATAAATGGAGTTGAGAAGCCTCAATGATAGATCTGGACCTTTGAAAAAAATATTAAGGGTGGTTGTTTAACACTGACCTGGGAGCATGGAAAAGGAAGTGCATTTTTCTTAAAGGAGTCTTGGAAGCCACCCCAAAGAGAAGGGGCATAGGAGCCGAGTTTTGAAGGAAAGTTTATTACTAGGTTGGGAAGAAAGGAAGGGTTATTCTCAGGGTGATGGTAGCATTGGAGTTGGAGAAAATGAGAGGGAGGATTCAGAAATCATTCAGGGGTTTGCAAAATTATGCAAATGCTTTTTAAGTGCAACTCATAGCTCAGTAGGTGAATTTGAAGATGGGTTTTGCAGTATATATGTAGTTCAGTCATTGGATCTCAAGACTGTTGACTCAAATGTTTCAAGAACCTGAGTATCATCTAGGTCTATTTGTATTTTTCCTCTTAAGTTATCAAGCAATGGTTACAGTTAAACTTTAGTCTTTCTTCCCATTTTTCCAACTCTATTTAAAATACTGTAATTATGAAGCAACACATATTAACACTTGTTTCAAATTTCATTCTTTAGTTCTTCCTTACCCCTTATTGTTTAGCAGAACAAGATAGTTTTGTATTGGGTATCTGGGAAGCTGGGTATCTAGGTTTATAGGTGACATGTGGCATGACACAAACTCCCATCTGGTGGGGGAAAATGTGGGAAGATCATATTTATGACTCTGTGTAAAAGCCAAAGCAGGGAAAAGGATAAGAGAAAAAGATCTCAAGTCACTAAGGCTTTCTCTGCAGCAAGCATTTTGTGTCTGGGGCACTTTTGGCATTATATATGAGCTGTTTTCAGGTTAAGCAAATCAATTTTTTCTGACAGTGGAGTGGTGTGACTTAATACCCAAAATATCCTCAACGTTTTGGCTGTTCATCCCCACCCACGTATCTTCATCTGGACCCTCTATAAGAAGGGTGATTTGCTACATGTTGAGAACCGTGTTACACGGACTTTTCTCAAGTGCTTAATGTTAGAGGACTCACTGTCTGTTCTTGTGTCCGTGTTCTGACTCATCCGTGGTTCCTGACGCAGTGCAGAGCCCCAGCTGCAGTGGCTCCTTGGTTCCTGAGGATTTTGCTGGGCACTCCTTCATTCTCAGTGAATCAAGGGTGTCCTTGAGTGAGGCTTCCTGTTTTTCCTGCTGGGCTTCCAAAATGGTTAGAGATAGATCTAAGAAAATCTCTAAGCTTGTTTAAAAAGCTAACAAGCTTGTTGTGCTCTATGAAGAAATAGACTAAATTTGTGTATTCAAGACTCATATGATACAGGAGACAAGACAATGAAAGAAAACTATAAGTAACAGTAGGTGTTAGCGTTAATTTCCAGCGACAGTACTAATTGCTTCTGGATTTTAGAGATGGGAGTGGTCATTATGGCACTGGGTTTGCATTGGGTCTGTTGAATGGAACGTCTGGACTTGGTTTAGGGCAGTGCTTCCTAAGTGGGTAGTGGAGTGACCTCAGAAAGCACATGCTTGGCCAGGGCATTTTGGCTCTGTAGGTGCACAGTGGGGTCTGGGCATGTGATGTGGAGACTGTTCACTTTGATTCTGAGAAGCAGGAGTTGGGACCTTGTAGGATGAGAAGCAGGGTGAACAGAAGTGTTGCAGGCTTGTAGAACTCTTTTGGTTCCTGTGGAGCATGTGTGTCAAATGGGGAAAAATCAAGCAGAGGAGGACTGTGAATGCCAGGGTAAGACGGGATGGTTTGGGAGGCCTGGGGTATTTGGGCAGGGCAGTAGTGTGGTCAAGTGGTCCTCTAGGCAGAGGACTGGAGCAGTGGTATAGGATATGTGGGATCTGCCTGTGGTGCTGACTGCTGAGTAACATGAAGTGTGACTCGGAGGTAGGGAGGGAGTTATGGGAACCTCTTACCTCACTGCTCTCTGGATTGGGTGTGGAGACTTAGGTTTGTTCACCATTTAACCTCTGGCAAACCATCCCCACAGAGCCTTATTTTCATCATCTCTAAAATGGGACCATCCCTTGCAGGTCCAAGGTGAGTACTGACTGAACAGGATGATGAATGTGAAACTCAGTCCTGGATCCAAATCTCTCGAATGTCGTTACTCATCAAACAGTTTTAGTCGCTGGGAAACTTTCCCAAGTGTCCTCTACCTGTTTGGGTTTTTCCTCTTTGCTTAAGAAGATCGTGTGTGTTTTAATTAAAGAACGGGTGAGGATGTCACTGGCTGCCTGGGTGCCATGGTCACAAGCACAGGTTACGTGTGCGGTGCGTGTGCGAGGCAGGGAGGGCCACAGCTGCAGATGTTGGCTGTATTCTAGCTTGTTTATCTGGGCCTCTGGTTTTTGGGCCACTGCTTCTGTCCCTCAAGCACGAAAATCTTAGAGTTATTTAATAATTTGTTATTATATAAAAAAAGTGACAACTTGAGATTATGGACAGTAACTTTTGAAAATGCATTCCCTCCCCCCCCCTTTTTTTTGGGGCCAGGAGAGGACTGTTGACTACTAAAATCATGTAAGTCATGGTTTAATGAAAAATCTTGTGTCTGGTGTGAGATTTTCCTGTGAATGACTGCATGGTGTTACACACTTAAAAGTTTATTGAAACTTTTAAGAAAATACTTACATTATTTCAGAGTTTGAATGACAAAAGTGGCAAGCATAACAATAGTGAAGTGAAATAAATTTTATTTCATTAACATTTTTTGTCTTCTCTTTCAAAAAGAAAGAAGAAAGTAAATATGTTTGAAAGGTCAGTCTTTCTAAAATGTGAATCTCATTGTCCTCTTCTGCTTAAGTGCCTCTTCCCCCTTTTCCTGAGGCGAGTCCTGCACCTCAGTTTGGCCTATCCTTGCAGGAACCCCTCCCTCCTGCAGCCACTCCCTCTTCAGACTCCTTCACCCCCACACACTTGGACTTGCTAGCATTTTCCTACCTTTGCTCTGGCATTTTTCTCTTTCTTCTGCCTGGAATGCTTGCTTGCTCCTCCCATGACTGCTTATCTGTTGAACCTCAGCTCAGACCAGCCATCTCTGCCCCTGAGGCCACCTGAAATTCTCTCCTCTTCTTACTTCTCCTGGGAACTTCCCACAGTGCCTGTGCTTACCTGAATGAACATGCTCTACTGTGTGGTACTCTAGTGTGTTTGTCTATGGAACAGAAGAAGTGTGCTCCGTCTTCCTTCAGGTGCAATGCATGTGAAGGCTATGGCTTCAGTCTTACTTGTATAGCCAATATCTACCACATTGTCATCTTAGAGGCTGAATAGGTTGAGTAAATACCAAGTTGGGAATAAATACATTGCATATATTTTTACATACAACATACACTTTTATTTAGGAGATTATAACTAGCACTTGCTAATTTTAATGACTTTAATGTTTGTTGCACTTGGCATATTGCCACAAAGAGCTTGTAATTGAAGCTAAGGTTTAGGGTGATTTGGGAGTTCCTGGAGTTAGTCTTTATTGTCAGCTATTTTGAAGGAGCTTGGTCTGTTTTTCAGACCAAGCAGAGGTTAGTCCTGGGGTTTGCATTAGGCCAGGTTCTAGGCAGTTGGACAGTGCAGTGTAGGAATCTGGCCTGAAACACACCTATGCCATCTAGAGCCTCTAATTCTGTCATTTGGGGTCCTTGGGAAATTGCCAAGAGTAAATAGAAAAGTTTAGGATCTGAGATTTACAGGAAGAGTCTGGCTGATGTGAAGTGCTTCTAGGCTCATGGTGAATGTGGATGAATTGGTCACAGAGGTAACATTTAAAGTCCCACCTGCACCACTAATCCATTGACAGATCCTCCATCTGTCCTGGGAGCTTTACCTCCCTGTGGAGTTGAATGCAAGTTGGCAATGGTGAACATTCAGTAGATGATTGCATTTGGGGGTGGGGTTGGGATGGAAAGAAATATGTAAAATTGGTCCAGGAAGGTGCTTTCCATAGGTCATTTTTCAAGGGGGAGAGGGGAGCTGGTAGGTCAGGCCCACATGCGGTATTTTCCTCCTGCTTGGCCACTCATGTAGTAGTCCTGGGTGGGGCCCAGGTCAGGCCAGTAGTGTCCAGGAGTCAGTAAGTTTATACAGTTTTACCTATTTTTGGTATCTTTACTGTTTTACATGGAAAGTAGAAATGTACAGTTTTGTGAACATAGTACAAACGTGATTATGTTTGTCTTTTAGTCATTATTTTATCCTATTTAAAATTTTTTGCATTTGGAAAAATTATGTAAAAATGACTTTCCTTCATAGCTCTGTGTCTTCATGTGTCTGGCCTGGTATCTTTATGTGGTTTATGCTATTAAATATGTTTGTTTATTCTTTTTACCTCCATTAACTGATACTGCAACTTAGGAAAAAACCTCAAACTTCATATTCAAATTATGTGAAATGTCATTTATTTTTTCTCTTAAAAATAGACTATAAAAATATGTACAAGAGAAATGAAAACACCTGTCTATACACAAAAAAGTGTATGAATGTTCATAGCGGCATTATTCATAATAGCCCAAAATGGGAACAACTCATTTGTCAACCAAACTGTGGTATATCCATACATTAGAATATTATTCAGCCATGAAAAGGAATGAAATACTGATACATGCTACAGCGTGGATGAAGCTTGAAAACATTAATTATGAAGGAAGCCACATATTCTGTGATTTCATGTATGCAGAATGACCATTACAGGCAAATCTATAAATACAGAAAGCCGAGTAGTGGTTGCCTAGGACTGGGGGTAATGGAGTGAGACTACTGATGGCTGTGGGGTCTGTTTTAGGGGGATCTAAATTTGGATAGTGGTGGTGGTTGTATGACTTTGTGACTGTACTAAAAATCATTGAATTGTGTATACTCGTTTTTAGGAGTTTTTCATACAATGTGTTACCCTGCTTTCTTTTGCCTGTCCACTCTCTCCTTTTGCTGCCTGGCAAGCTCTTGACTGTTGAGCCTCCAAGTTCCCTATTTTCCTTGCTGTCCTCCCATGCCTTAAAGGCTGAAGCCAACTGTTCACCTGTTCTCTTAGCCAGATATTCCTTCCCACCCAGTTCATCAGCTGACTTTGCTGAATGAAGATTGATTAGGAAGCTCCATAATGGAAGAGCTTTTTTCCAGTTTTTGGTAGTTTTGAGCTTTGGCAAATATCACACGCTCTGTGAACCTCTGTTTCCCTGTCTTCACCTTCCCATATCCAGAAGTCCCAGGCTGGACTCCTGCTGTCAGTTCCTTGAGCACAGACATTCCTAGTCTGCTTGGTTGGTTATGGTGCTCCTGGGCCTCTGAGGGTTGAATGATGTGCGTGGCTTTTCAGGGGAGCTGCCAGAGCACAGGATCTCTTACTCCACCTACCCTCCCGGTGAGAATATTTTGCTTCCCTCAATTTGAAATGATGGAGATTTTCCTCCAGGTCAAGCACATGCTAGTGAAAGTTAGTGTATATTTTGCCTGGAGACATCCTTCAGAATTCTTTACTGCCTCAAGATAAGTATCTTGTAAGATAAATACATGGTCAGAAGTATTCCCTTTGTGAGGTATAACTAAATGTATGATGTGTGTATACATATTAACACACACATATTCATGAAGCAAATATGAGTGGTTTGAGAGGTGTCAGGTAGTATTATTTCTCCCACTTTTTATGTCTTTAACATTCAGACACAGTAAGACTTAATTTTTTGGAACTCAGATTTATTTTTTTCTGGTATATTGTTTTTCTTATTTGTATTGAGTCTCTTTAAATTAGGAAACTAATCTAATTATAGGGTTTATATTTCTGAAAAGGCTTTTGAGATATTTTATAATAAAAATCAATGTTCTCTAACACTTCAGAAAACAGCTCATTATATATCTCAAAAGCTTAAAATTGCTAACTCCTAAAAATATGTTTTAGTAACAGATTAAAAACACTAAGGCAATTGATAAGAAAATGGGCTTTTTATTCTATTTATTTTTTTAAAAGATTTTGTTTATTTGTTTTTAGAGAGAGGGGAAAGGAGGGAGAGAGAGAGAGAGGGAGAGAAGCATCAAATGTGTGAGGGAAACAATGATTGGTTGCCTCCTGTATGCCCCCAAGGGGGGATCCGGCCAGCAACCCAGGCATGTGCCCCTACCAGGAATCCAACTGGATCAGGAATCCAACTGGCAACCTCTTGGTCCACAGGCTGGTGCTCAATCCACTGAGCCACACAAGCCAGGGCAGTTCTATTTCTTTTATGTATACAATAAAAATAAAAAATTGTTCATGTCTGTGTTTTAGTTTTCTAAATTCAGCTTTAAATCCAGAAATAAAAAGTAGCCCTGGCTGGTGTGGCTCAGTGGATTGAGTGCTGGCCTGCAAACTGAAAGGTCGCTGCTGGTTTGATCCCTGGTCAGGGCACATGCCTGGGTTGCAGGCTGGGTCCCCAGTTGGGGGCGTGTGAGAGGCAACCTATCAAGCTTTGGCACATTGATTTTTTCTCTTTCTCCTTCCCTTCCTCTCTTTCTAAAAACAAATAAATAAAATCTTTAAAAATATAGTAAACAAACTGTTTTCTTGGGAACCTACTTTCTTAATCCACAGGGGCATTGTAATTTATAATTCTGAAGTCCACTGTGCAAAGTCATGTGTGAACAATAGCCAGGTTCCTGTCCAGCAGCATCATACTCTGCACTGAGATTCTTCTCATGCAGCCAGCAGCACCTGCAGAAGAGGGAGGTGAACCGTGCAGGGTATTATTGGTTCCTGATGAATCACCAACATGGCAGCTAACCGCCAAATTCATTCAAGTTGAATGCAAAATTGGTATCTCACTTGGTTTGGGATGTGGAAAAAAACTTTCAGACAAATCAAGAGTTTCTGAATGAGAAAAACATCATTTAAATTGATAACTATTTAAACAACTATGTCTGAAAGACAAATGCTTTTTTCTGCATTTGTACTGTCTGAGGGATATGAAATGAGTAAATTTTAAATTAGGAGGACATGTACTATCAGGAATTTTTTTTTCAGGAAGAACCCTGAATTTTCTATGGTAGGTCAGTTTTATCTTTCAGATTTTATGACCCACTTCTTAAAACACAGATGCTTGCAAAAACACAATTAGCTGAAGATGGAAAGTTTGGTGGTGGATTTTATTTTTCTTCTAGGAAACAGGCAGGTAAGATGACATGCTATGACTGGGGTTCAGAAGAACAGATTTCTATCATTGGTGTGTCTGAAAGCAAGAAGGATAACACTGTAAGACTAGGATCCTTGGCTTCTAAATATCTCCTACTACATGGGATAAATTTTAGGGTTCAAACAGAAGATGTAAAAAAAAACATTGCGGGAAGTAAAACAGTTGATGTTAGCTGTAATGTTGCTTTGTTTTTGGTTGCCAGTGATTTACAGTCACTCAACTAAACTCTGGTATATTGTTTCTTCTTATGTCATTAGAACTGCTCTAGATATGTCCAAGTGAATGTGTGGTTCAATGTTCTCCCTTAAAAAATCATGGAATAAAAAATTATTTAAGAAATGAGAAAATGAAAAAATAAAACTAAAAAGCTTTTTACAAAATTATGGAAACATTCACCTGCAATTTAAGGGATTAAAAAAATCCTACTGCCATCAATTTTTTATGCTGTAAAGATGTCCACAGTGGAAGAGCTTTTTCAGTTTTCGGTTTGTTTTTTTTTAAAGTAGTTTTTAACTTTGTGAAGTCCTGTAAGTTCTTGAGCCTCCGTTTTCCATTTGCAATTTGGAAATGCTCTCTTTTGTTGGCTTAAATGATTTAATGTAGAGAATGCCCCGTTACGTAATAGGCTCTTAGTCAGTTCTAGATCTTTTTCTTTTTCTTCAAGTTCTAAGCGTTAGGTACCGTTTTAAGGTTAGGCACACTTTTGTGGCTAATTCATAAAGTCAATTTGATTTTTATTTGGTTTATGCTACTAAGTATCATTTTTTTCTAGATGATTTGTTAAAGGATCACTTTTTTCTTCTAAAAGTGCTATAGAATATCCAGTGTTGGTATTTACTAATATCCTGTGGAAATAGAGGGAAAAAAATGTCCTGATCACTTAGTTGTTAAAGCTGATTCTTTTATAGATCGAGGAAACTTGGTTTTGTCTAACTGTCTTAGTTGTGTGGCTTTTTTTCCTTTTTGTTTACTATTAGCTGTTGTTACTTCATAAATAATTATAGCTACCATACTACTAGATCAAAGGAAATTACGTAAAACTTCTTTGCTGTATTTACAATATTTTAAAAGGCATTGGTTACACATTTTCCATTAAAATAATCTTTTGAAACTTGGAAAAAATAAAACTAGAAACTGTAAATACTATTTTTTTTCCTTTAGCATTTCTTAACTAGTAGTTCTGAGAATGCCCTGGAGCTCAAAGAGATTATCTAAACTATAAAATAAAATGGGAAAGTCAACGTATTTGTGACCTCTTTAGTCTTTCATGAGACAGGCCTCTGTAAGTGATGTGCATATAACTCTTCCCTTCTCCACATCTCAAGGTTGTGGTTTTGGGCAGCTGCAACCGTGATCAGTGAGCACAGAACAACTTCTTAGGTAGGTGGTTGTAAGGGTTGACAGATTGATGCAACTTTTAATACCTTAGTTCAGCTAAAGGCACCCAGTGCCAGTCACTTGAAGCCTTCACCCTAGAATTGACCTATTCATCATCATACTAACGTAGGGAGTGTTGTGTTGAAGGCTTGGTTGGGTTCTGGGTGTGGTAGTGTTCGTAAGTCAGACTCTTGAAGTTATCAACAGCATACTGGCTTTGTGTTCAAAAGGGCCACTCCTCTCATTCATATTTTCCACACCAAAATATTTAAAGTTGTTTTCATTTCTTTGAGGATCTTAAACGTTTTGTCATTAAAAATGTTTCCCTCCCCCCATTTGTGTTTAGGAAGTTGCTAAGTAGCTATTAAAATAATAAAGCGTATCTAGTTGTGCAGTGTTCATAACTTGACTTTGATCCCTTCCAGTATTTGTTTTTAAACATTGTTCCACATGAGTGCATTTGAAATCCAAAGCTTTTAGGACAGGACAAGAAAAGGAGATAGAGCAGTATGGGAATCTGGAATTTATGTGTAGCTCTTCCCTTCACAACTTCCTGTGTTTTTTGTGCCTTGCTAATGCAAGTGATGAGTGATGCTTTCAAAACTTTCCAGAGTGTCCCAGCAGTTTGGAAAACTGCTGCAAACTGCTGCAAAACTCCCCAGTTTTTCTTTCCAGCTTTATTGAGGTATAACTGACAAATAAAATAGTGAGATATTTAAAGTGTACAATGTGATGGTTTGATATACTATGCAAGGTCTGTTGGGAAAAAGTCCAACCATTATTAATATAACAAGAATGGTTTGTGCAATGGCCATGTAACCTGCCAGCCAAGGAGAGTGGACTGGAATGTGCATGTGTGAACAATGACAATTTCACTGTACTAGTCAGCGGGGGTGGTAGACACTGTTGAATGAGCATGTGTACTGTGTGGCTGTTGCATTCAAAAGGACTGAGCAAGTAGAACAATGAATCTGCATCAGATTTTGCATTAAGCTTGAACATTCCTCTGTGGAAACTATTTGGATGATTCAGATGTTTGCAGCTATGGGCAACTGGTGATTGGCAGCTTCAGCATTGGCAGCTCCTGCGTCATGTCTCCTGCAGAGTTTTTTTTTTTGTGAAACATCAGTCACCCAGATGACTCAGCCTCCTACAGCCCAGATTTGGCACCCTGCGAGTTCTGGTTTTTCCAAAAACAAAAATCACCTTTGAAAGGGAAGAAATTTCAGACCGTTGATGAAATTCAGGAAAATGCGACAGGGCAGCTGATGGTGATTGGGAGAATTGTGCGAGTTCCTGACATGTCGTCTTTGAAGGGGACCATGGTGTCATTGTTCTACCCCCACACCAGGTCACCAAGGGCTGCCTGGCTGACGCTGGCAGCTTGTGCTTGTGGTCTAAGGTCTCCTGGGACTGAATATGTGAGAGAGGATTTACTTGCCCACAGATCAGTTCTGTCATCTTCAGCAAAGTATTGTCATTTTTGTTTCTCCTGTCAACATGGCTCCTTACATATTTTATATATTTCTAAAAGTAGGGAAAAGAGGACAGGTGACTCAGTTGCCATTCTTGCACTGTTAGCCTGAGCTCAGGCGGCCACTCCTGTGCAGGCCTTTCCAGTTCTCTCTCCCAAAGCTCCCGTGGTGCTGAGCACACTGAGCACACTGAGCATCATGCACTGTGCTCCCAGGGTTTGTGTTAAAACTGGCAAGAGGTGATTAAAACAAGAAATCACTGCCTAAGGCATGTTTTCAGAGCTGCAAAGTACAGTTCTTGGTAATAATAATATTTAAAACATTGTCTTCAAATATACTGTAGCTAAAAGAACTTAACTGGTACTGAATTTTATAGATTTGATAGAGATGTCCATATAAGAATTGTCTTTCTTGTTCAGCAGTTTCAAATAGCTCATAACCATGAGTTGATTAGCAAAATTGTTGCTTGAAAATCAATGTATATATAGATATAGGTATTGCTGCCTAACAGGCCATTTGAAACTTACTTACATCAACGACTGTGTAATGATACCTCATGATTTTGTGGGTCAAGAATATGGGCATAGCTCAGTTGGGGGATTCTTCTGCTTCACTGGGGGTTGCTGGGAGATACTCAGCTGGCAGATGACATACTTGTTCTGAAGAGTCCTAGATGGGACCACTCATGTGTCTGGTGCTTAGTTGGGGTTGGCTAGAAGCCTGGGCTCAGCTGGGAATGTTAACTACAGCACCTGCACGTGGTGTCACCAGCACGGAAACCATCACAGTATCTTTATCCCTATCTTCTAAGTGCCAAAGCAGTCACTGAGTGACCCAGGCTCTGGGGGAGGGAACAGCAGCTCTACTTCTCAATGCAAGGACTGTCAAAAATCTCATGGCCACCTTTATTTTGACATCGGTATTTGTGCATGCATGTGTGTGTACTGCATGTAGCCTTGAACATTTAATCTTTATTGTTTTGTATCATGTTTTAAAATTGTCCTTTTCTTGATCTATACATGGGTAATAAAAGGTATATCCTGAACTTTTGAAGCTGTCAAACCTAAGAAGTAGTTGTATTCATAATTCACAAGTCCAAAGATCTGACAGCGTTCCCAGGCTCTGTACTCAAAAGAGATAATGATAATAACACCTTAGGTTTATGTGGCATCATCTCAGAGGTTCAAAGTGATTGTGCCACTCATGTTCCCTTTATTGGAATGTCCTGGGAGGTAAATAAGCCGTAGCACCCCTGAGGTTATACACAGAAAAGGAAGTGAGGTGGTTCCATCAGGCTGCTAATGAGCAGTGTTTGGAGGGCAGCTCTTCTGATGATATGTACTGATCAGAACACGAGTTTTTAGGTAGGATTCCGGAAAACGGTGGAGGTCAACTGTAGTACATCCAGTGATATTTTAAGTTCTGTACCATTTGCCAAAGAAGTATCCGTTTAAAGAACAGTTATTTTTCTAATGTGGTTTTTTTTTTTTTTTTTGTAGATGCTTATAGGTATTGCATCACAGCGATGCTTTACTTTAATGGATTAAATTTTGGGTGCTCAGGAGAGACGGAGACAGTGAAAAGAGTAAGGTAGTTATTGTGGCTGCCCAGTGGTGAATGTGTGGTGTGGACTGAGGGTGACATTTGAAGGGGAGATCCCTTGTCCATTCTGTGGTGTTGTTCCTCAGACCCCCCATCCGGAGCATCTCCTTGTACTTCTCAGTCATTACATGGAATTTTCAAGGAGAGTATAAGCATACACCACCTCTACCCCTGCTGTTTATAGCCAGACCATTGAGTAAGATGCTACTCCACTGTAATACTCCAAATGTAGTCTTGCTTACATCCATTCAGTTCTGCTTAAAATGAGCTAGTTTATTTGTCATTGACAGGTATCTGGTCTGGGAATAAACAGCTCTTCAGTCCTCATTTGTAATGGCTATCTATCTATGTTCATGAACATCTATCTCAGGTGAAGTGACTCACCCTATACATTTCCTAAGGATGGCTTTCATCATAGACTCTCCAGGACAGAGAAGTCCATGGTTCTGCATGGTTTTCCAAGTCCCATTAACACTTACTTGCCTGACAGTGGACCCAGCCCACTTTTGCCTGTTGCTGTCCCACCACTTCTCTCCACTCTGCCCTGAAGAGTGACAGTACTGACCCCAAGGTAATGCTGACTTTTCCAGTTCCCTTCACTGTGTATGTGTTGTCCCCTCACCTGGAATTCTCTCCCTCATTTTCTCTCTCTCACCTTGGTTTTTCCAGCCTTTCCTCTGTACTGCTGCCAGGGGTATGGGGATTTTTTTTTTTTGCTCAGAAAGTTTAAGAGGCTTCTTGTTGCCACAAGACAGTTGTGTTTCCCTCACCCTGCCCAGTGGCATTCAAGGCTGTGCTCTGGCTGGGCTTTTCTCTGCCTGGGTACCACATGCCATTTCCTGAGCCCACACTGGGTCCTCTCTCCACAGCCTTAGGCACAGCCCAAATTGTGCTTTTCCTGCCTCCCCACCCACAATCCAGAGATTCAAAAACTGGTACACTGAGTTAAAGGTATATAAAGATTCACTATGTAAACATGTACTTTTTCAAAGGAAGTTACCTTAATAATTTTGACTATATTGTTACATGTATTGTTACTTGGAAATAAAAGTGGATGAATTTTTAAGAGATAAGAAGCTAATACTGTTGAGAAGGATTTTTAAAATGTTTTTCTTCAGTGTGTGATTATTCCAGCAGCCATCTCCACGAGAAACCCACAGCATCCTCTGCCTTACACTGCTGATAACTGTGGCTTGACAGGCTGGATATCCTGTGCTCAGATGGCACCATAAAGATTATGGGTGGATATGCAAGTTCCAGATGGTGGATGCCTTGTCCATAAAGTGGGTAAAAGAGGGTGAAATGTATCCTTTGTGGAAAAACAGGGTCCTTGAAAATTGCAGGGCAGCTATGACTAATGGTAAAGTTAATAAAGAATACTCCTCTGGCTGTGTACAGTCAAAAGTTTTTAACAATATCTTTTTACAAAATATGTATTTTATTGATTATGCTATTACAGTTGTTCCATATTTTTCTCCCCATTATTACCTTCTGCCCTGTACTCCCTATCCTCCCACCCCCACGAGTATTCCCCCATCTTAGTTCGTGTCCATGGGTCATACATATAAGCTCTTTGTTTCTCCATTTCCTATACTATTCTTGACCTCCCCCTATTTTGTACCTACCATTTATGCTTCTTATTCCCTATACCTTCCCTCCATTCTCTCCGTTCCCTCTTGCTAGTAACCCTCCATGTGATCTGTATTTCTCTGAATCTGTTACAGTTGTTTGCTTAGTTCATTTTTGCTTTTGTTTTTTAGGTTCAGTTGTTGATAGTTGTGAATTTGTTGTCATTTTACTGTTCGTAATTTTGATCTTCTTCTTTTTCTTAGATAAGTCCCTTTAACATTTCATGTAATAAGGGCTTGGCGATGATGAACTTCTTTCACTAGACCTTATCTGGGAAGCACTTTATCTGCCCTTCCATTCTAAATGATAGCTTTGCTGGATAAAGCAGTCTTGGATGTAGGTCCTTGCCTTTCATGACTTGGAATACTTCTTTCTAGCCCCTTCTTGCCTGCAAGGTCTCCTTTGAGAAATCAGCTGACAGTCTGATGGGAACTGCTTTGTAGGTAAATCTCATTTTGTCTTGCTGCTTGTTAGATTCTCTCCTTATCTTTAATCTTGGGTAATGTAATTCTGATGTGCCTTGCTGTGTGCCTTCTTGGGTCCAACTTCTTTGGGACTCTGAGCTTCCTGGACTTCCTGGAAGTCTATTTTCTTTGCCAGATTGAGGAAGTTTTCCTTCATTATTTTTTCAAAAAAGTTTTCAATTTCTGGCTCTTCCTCTTCTCCTTCTGGCACCACTATGATTTGGTTGTTGGAACTTTTAAAGATGTCATGGAGGTTCCTAAGCCTCTCCTCATTTTTTTGCATTTTTGTTTCTTCATTCTGGTCTGGTTGAATATTTATTTCTTCCTTCTGCTTCAAATGGTAGATTTGAGTCCTGGCTTCCTTCCCTTCACTGTTGGTTTCTTGTTCATTTTCCTTTATTTCACTTTTCATAGCCTTCACTTTTTCCTCTATTTTGCGATACTCAACCATTTCTGTGAGCATCCTGATTACTAGTGTTTTGAACTGTGCATCTGAAAGGCTATCTCTTCATTGCTTTGTTGTATTTTTTCTGGAGCTTTGATCTGCCCTTTCATTTGGGGCATATTTCTTTGTCTCTATGGGCCTGTTATGTGGTAAGGGACGGAGTCTTGGGTATTCACTAGGGCAGGGCAACCCACGTTGCTGGGTTTTGGTGATGTATGTGGTGGAGGGTTCCTAGAAGGAACAATGCTGCTTGTTCGGCTCTCACCCACCTTCAATCACCTCCCTGACTATGTAGAAGCAAATTGGGCCCTTGTGGTGCTGATTCCCCAGGTGGGTGGCTTTGTGTATGTTCTAGGACCCTGTGGGTCTCTTCAGTCAACTGTACTGTGAGGCTGGGAGTTACTCTTGCTGCCTGAACCCCCACAGATTTTTTTAGTCAGAGGTTTTGAGGCTTTATTTCCCTGAGCTGGAACCCTGGGTTGCAAGGTCTGTCTTGCTCCCCAGTTGTTCCTCCAGGTTTATCAGCACACAAATGTGGGATCACCTGCTCCCCCAGCCACTGCCATGCTGTGCATCCTCTCCACCCTGGTTGCCCATCTCTGCCCCTCCTACTGGTCTGAATCAATGTTTCTTCTTTTACTCCTTGGTTGTTGGAGTTCCATACATTTTGATTTTCTGGCAGTTCTAAGTGTTTTTTTTTTGTTGTTGTTTAAATTTGTTGCTGTCCTTCTTTTGGTTATGCAAGGAGGCAAAGTGTATCTACCTATGCTTACATCTTGGCTGGAAGACCTAAAAACATCTTTCATAATTAAGTGTGAATGAATATTAAGGTTTTGATTTTTCATTACCTATACTCTGAGGAGTATGGAAGTTGATAATGGAAGAATAGGTGCTGCTATATATTAATGGAAATATTTTTGGATTGAGTCAAGGAAGAGCAGTGGAGACTGGAAATACTCCTCTTTCCATATCTTCCTTCTAAGAACTCGGTAGGCCCTTTGGATTCCTTTCTGTCATCAAGGGTTTCCTCAGTCCTGGTGTTGGTGTTGGGCTGAGCAGGAGATCCCCTGCAGAGCAGATGAGTGCAAATGCACCTTGTCCTGAGGTTGGCCCAGCAGTTCTGCAGGTGCCTGCAGAGGCTATGGGCAGTTGGATGCTGCAGAGAGAGTGGGCAGTATGGGATCAAGTTGGTGTGGAGCCCAGGATGGCATTATTGCATGTGTAGGCCTGGGAGTCAGGCCTGGTGGCATCACCATCTTAGTTCCTCCAGGGGGTGCTGGGCGCTCACTGACTGGTGGGAACTTGTGCTGTCCTATCTCTTGCTGCCCGACCTCATCACATGTCCCTCATTCTTGTCTCTAACCCAGAGGGAGAAGCAGTTCTTTTGAAGAACTTGTCCTTTCAATCAGAGCGCAGTGTTGGCTTAGCCCACAGCTTCCTGAGAAGTGTCAGGCCATGTGGGCCTACCAAGACATGATCTGCTTGGGGAGAAGAGGTGGCTGATCTCTCAAAGAAGAAGGGCCAAGAGCCTTTTCCTCAGTGGGCTTTTATCAGGTTCATTTTACACAGGAATACAGGTAAAGTTCATTAATCATTGTCAGGCAGTAAGGATCAAACAATAGATAGCATACAAAGAACTCTGAGGGCTTATTCTGAGTCAGGGTCTCTTACCTAAAGAGCTACAAAACTTTGGGAAACAAACTCACTTCCTACGCAGGCCCTTATCATTTAATTGAGAGCATTCTTAGCAAAGCAGGTTTCACAGGATTTTATATATTCATTTTTAGGCCTGATCACCCCAGGGAACCCCCCCTTTCCAGCACAGGGCTGCACTGCCCTCTGTCATTGTTTCAGGCTTAAGTCAGACAGGGGAAGTAAGGCAGCCAAGAGGTTAGGAGACTTCTTTGCAGACAGAATGAGGACTCAGGGTATGTCAAAGCCAAGGAGTGAGGGTCCATCACTCCCTTTTGCTATAGGCCCCCAAGTCCTTCCGTGGGGCCTGCCCATGATTGTGCCTATCTTAGGTCACCCCCCCATGGGGAATCTTACTCTTCATTGATTAACCGATAAAGCATTGGGGGCCAGTTATGGATGAAGTAAAAGGAGCAGAAGCGGTGGTCCTGCCAGGAGATAAGCTTTGTCTCCTTAGTGGCTAATGGTCCGAAGGTCCCTCACTCAGCCTTAGCCATGAGGAGGTTACAGCTCCTGAAACCAGGCAGGGCTGGCTGATCTTGGCACAGCCCCTGCTCTGAGGCCTGCATGCTGTTGCTGGCAGCAGACTCCATGTCTTCGGAACTGGGCAAGCCTTGGTTTGGTGGGCAGCCCTGTGGAGTATTTCCTCCGATTGTGAAGTCTCAGGGAAATGGCTTTTGCCTGTGACTGTCTGGATCACCCAGACTTAGCTTAGGGTGGTCTCAATTGGCTGGTGGCCTGGGTGTGGCTATTGCTCTGTGGTGGCAGATACCACAGTCTCTTCCTTTCATTCAGAGTTGTTGTATAATGTCATAAAACGATAATGTCTGGCCAGATGTAGGACTGCTCTTGTAGGAGTTGTATTGTGTGTTGCCTAACTGAGTTATGGAAGAAGCATGTTAAAGTAGTGAGGCTGCCACTTGTCTTTGTTCCTGCGGTGGAATTATGTTTTACCATATGCACTGTTTCTGCATGCATGTATGCTCATGAACATGTGCGTGTTGGAGGCTGACATGGAAGGGATTGTTGTTATTGAACCATGTGAGTTTTCCAGTGAAAGACTTGAGATTTATTTTAGAGTCACAGGCTGTCTTTTGCTATCTTTCAAATAATAAGTAATTCTCTTATGTAATTCTATGAGTTATAGAAAGTTCGTTTTTGTATGGCTCACCAAATCTTTAAAAACATTCATTTATATTGGGATATATTGCTGGAATGTTTACAGAAAGTTTACGACAAAACTTTCTGTCTTTTCTTTTTTGGGAGGATTAACTTGGCTACCACTTGATTTTTCCTGGTTCATTTCAAGGAGGATACGCACTGTCTCCCCATTTCCCGGTATTCTCCCTTCTCATTTCTTTACAACCCGCTGCATGGGTGCTGACTGTGCAGAAGTGAGCGTCAGAAACGAGGGCGATGAGGAGCTTGTTGACCATATCACAGAGAGGACATGGCCTCTAAGTTTTTATTCTCTGTGACTTTCACCTTAGTCTGTCATGGGTGCGCTGTGCTATTGCTAGGGTGATTATTTTATTATTCTTTCTCACTTTGGTTGATGCAGTAGCATCATTACTGTGCATGCCTACTTGGGGATCTGACTGATTGGTAAATTAGTGCCAGCAGAGAAAGTGGAAGGCAATGTGCAGGTGTTTTATTTAAACAGACACAGTCTATAGTTTATTTAATTGGATTTTGTCCTCTGAATGAGAACACCACAAGAAGTCTTATCACAGTTTAGAAACTGCTTGCTCTGACCAGAGTATAGGCTTCTGGGAGTGTTACTGTTACTTTCGAAAGCATGTCTTTAATAAATGAGGCAATTTCCAGATCCATCAAAGATTAATCAGGAAAATGACCAGTTTTACCCTGACCCAAAACTGTGTGGTGTTGTAGACATTCTGCTCCTGCAGATGAAATCTCTCTGTGAGCCTGATGAACATTTCCTTGAAAAAATGTTAAACATTAACTGTTTACAATACAATAAATACAATTTCATTATAGGAAATTTGGAATGTACAGATGATTTTATAGAAGGTAAAAAGTCACTCATAATCTTGACCTAGTGTAATCTAAAATTTGAGTATTTATTTTCACTCTGTCTTTATATTTGTATGACTATAAAGTATATACTTTTTAAATAGTTGCAATTATGATTAATATACAATTGTTCCTACTTACTTAATTTATTTGCATTGCCTCATATCTTTTAAAAAATTGTCATTTAAAAAAATTGTGTGGAGATACACAGGGTCCGACAGGAGTAGTGCCTGCTTGAGTATGGGTGGGAGGGTAACAATATAGGTGTACTAATTTATAATTGAATTGGAACATTTCACCTAAAATGTCATATGGTGTGCTTGAGTGTGATATTTTTATGTTACAGAATTACAGGCTTATGATTTTGTATTGCAAGATTTTTAAGTAATAAAAAGGAGTGTTATTTGTGTCAGACCCTGTATACACACACACAAACATACACACTTATTTATCTATTTGCGTATTACTGGAAATTTAGTTTGTTTGCCCATTTTTCGCCATTTAAAAACATTGTGATAATCCTAGTATATAAAATTTGGTCCACAGACTAAGGTGGCTTAGTTGGTTGAAGCATCATCCCTATACATTGAAAGGTTGTAAGTTGGAGCCCTGGTCAGGGCACATACCTTGCTTGCAGGTTCAGTCCCTGGTTGTGATGTGTTCAGGAGGCAGCGATTGATGTTTCCCTCTCTCAAATCAATAAACATACCCTTGGGTGAGGATTTAAAAAAAATTTGGTTCATAGTTTGAGTTATTTATTTAAAGTAAGTGTATAATTATTTGGTGGGAAGTCATGAACATTTTTAAGGTTCTCAGTTTATGCATTTTGCCAGTTTGCTTGCCAAAAAAGTTGCACCAGTGTATACTTGGCCTACGTGGGGGTCTGTGTCCTCCCTGTTTCTGCCAGCGAGACCTCCTGGATCAGTGGGTGCTGCTGCTTTGCAGCTGTGCATCCTTGGGCCCAGGAATGAGGTCTTCAGCCTCATTTTGATCCTATTGGCTTATTATACCTACTTCTCCTTGAAGATCAAATGAGAGGTGTATGTCTAAAAGGCTTGACCTAGAGCTTGGCCCAAGGTAGGCAGTCAGTGCAGGGTAGTTCTGGTGACTGATCTTATGCCCACTGCTTAGATTTTTCCATGCTGATGATGCAGAGAGATGGATTGGGAGGTAAAAGATGACTACATCAACTTGTTCTATGTTTTTAGGGAGACACACAAGTGCTTCTTTGAACTGGGATTCTGTGTAAAACAGTTTGAAAACCAATGTCTAATACTCAAACTATCCACACTGGGAATGTTACATGGAGTGGAATTCAAAGGTTTCCTATCTCTAGATAATTTCCCATTCATCCCCATGGCTGCCTGTGTCTTACATGACTCTTGGATGAGTCTGGTAATTGGGACTCTGTCAGTGCACGTGAGCTGCCCCTTCTGCTCTGTGCTTTGGGTATGGGATGACATTTTTTTTCTCAGCTGGATTATGAGTATGAAGGTTATCTCTGTTTTACTTTAAGAGACATTTCCTTTACCTCTTTGATCTTCAGGGATTTTTTTCCATCTTTAGTGTGATGCAAAAATGCCAAGTATCTGAAACACTGTTAATCCAGCTGTATAAATGTCCTGGCTTGATTTAGACGAGCTGCAGGTACATCTACTCTTAGCAGTTTCCTCGACAGTTCTTTCTTGTTTGGCACCTCTCCCTCTCACTGATGTGATAATGGTCATCTAATTACCTGATTGACATCTGTCTTTTGTTAAGATTCTGCCGTTTTGGAATCATTATTACTTTGTTTTCCTTTTCTTTGGAGTGTGTTATGTTGCCCCCGTTATACATGAAGAAGGTGTCCTTGTTACCTGATGTGCTTGGATTAATCTGTGCTTGTTAGTACTGTTCATATGCACTGGGTTTTATCTTTGTAGTCCTGAAGTGAATGATAGATTTCTAGTGATTTTTGTCAAGTCTCCAAGGATTAAGGAAGGATGTGAAAGACCTAGAATTTTTTTTGATTGCTTGACTCTGAGCTGGATGTGGTGCTAATTTTTAGACTAATTGCTTTAGAGAACTTTTAAGAAGGCTTGCAAAGGTGAATATCTGCTTTTGGTATTTTATCCACCTTAACTAATGATGTGTATTAGAAGTCTGCATGACATATTTGGGCTTTTATAAACAAATACATATGTGCATATTGGAAAATAAATATGTGGAGGACCCTAAAACTCATTTTTAAATTTTTAAAATATTTATTGTAAGCGGTGAGTGAAAAATTTTAAGTGGAACTTTAGAGCATGTTATAAAAATAAAAACATTAAGTGGATCAGTGTGTGGATCTCATATGTTGGTCCCTATCATATGCTAGCAGGTGAGCTCCATTCCTTTCTAATTCTCAGATATTGTGAGATGCTACTGACTGATTGCATTACATAAAATTATAGGTCAGTCCTCTGGTGGCAGTAGTGTTTAATGCCTTTTGGAATGTCAGAGGACTTCTAACATTCCCTGGTAAGCCTATTTGCTACTTTCCTATGAGGCCCATACTACCAGAAATCTTGTATTTCAACATCCAGTGCGGTATTGTTTATTTATTTGGGCTAGTCCAGCATCAAATGCTGCGCCGTCACTTGGCCACTTTTAGTCTATGATTACGGGTTGGAACTTTGGCCAGAACTAAGAATGGTTGCCAGAAGGAGTCATTTGGATCATCCTTAGCTTCTGCAGAAGGTTGTATTTCAAAGTGGAAAATTAAGGAAATAAGGAGAAAATTATTAAAGTTGTGGATTTCAGTTTCTTGGATTTCAAAGCATAACTGTGATACTTGAGCAAGGCTGAGATTAAAAAAAACATTTACTGTTAAAGGGACCAAATCATTCCTCATTTTAGTGTTTAAGTAAAAATGAAAGCTAGCATCCCAGGTAGCTTTGCTATGTGTACTGAAAGATTGACTGCTTCCTATGAAGCATTAGCAATTGCTTTCCTCATAAGAGTCCTTAGAATTCTTTGTCTAATATTGAACAGTTTAATATTTGTCCTTATGATTAATTTTTAAAAAAATACATTTTATTGATTATGCTATTACAGCTGTCCCATTTCTCCCCCATCATTCCCCTCTATCTTGCACACCCCTTCCTAACCACATTCACCTCCTTTAGTTCATGTCCATGTTTCATAAGTTGTTCAGCTTCTACATTTCCCACACTATTCTTGTCCTCCCCCTGTTGATTTTCTACCTTCTGTCTATACTACTTATTCTCTGCACCTTTTCCCCCCTCTCCTCTTCCCACTCCCCTGTTGCTAACCCTCCATGTGATCTCCATTTCTGTGGTTCAGTTCCTGTTCTATTTGTTTGCTTAGTTTGCTTTTGTTTTAGGTGTGGTTGTTAATATCTGTGAGTTTGCTGTCTTCTTACTGTCCTATTTTTTATCTTCTTTTTCTTAGATAATCCCTTTAACATTGCATACAGTAAGGGCTTGGTGATGATGAACTCCTTTAACTTGACCTTATCTGAGAAGCACTTTATCTTCACTTCCATTCTAAATGACAGCTTTGCTGGATAGAGCAATCTTGGATGTAGGTCCTTGGCTTTCATGACTTGGAATACTTCTTTCCAGCACCTTCTTGCCTATAAGGTCTCTTTTGAGAAATCAGCTGACAGTCTGATGGGAACTCCTTTGTAGGTGACTGTCCCCTTATCCCTTGCGGCTTCTAGAATTCTCTCCTTCATTTTAATCTTGGGTAATGTAATTCTGATGTGCCTTGGTATGTTCCTCCTTGGGTTCACCTTCTTTGGGACTCTCTGAGCTTCCTGGACTTCCTGGAAGTCTATTTCCTTTGCCAGATTGGGGAAGTTCTCCTTTATTATTTGTTCAAATAAGTTTTCCACTTGTTGCTCTTCTCCTCCCCCTTCTGGTACCCCTATCATTCGGATGTTGGGATGTGTAAAGGTGTCCTGGAGGTTCCTAAGCTTCTCCTCATTTTTTGAATTCTTGTTTCTTCCTTCTTTTCTGTATGTTGTTTCTTTCTTCCTTCTGGTCCACGCCATTGATTTGAGTCCCAGTTTTCCTCCCATCACTATTGGTTCCCTGTGCATTTTCCTTCATTTCACTTAGTGTAGCCTTCATTTGTTCCTCTAATTTGTGTCCAAAATCAACCAATTCTGTGAGCATCCTGATCAGTGCTTTGAACTGTGCATCCAATAGGTTGGCTGTCTCTTGGTCGTTTAGATGAATTAGCTCTGGGACTTTGATTTGTTCTCCCGTTTGAGCCATTTTTTTTGTCTGGTCGTGGCTTTTACATATGAGGGGTGGAGCCTTAAGTGTTCGCCAGGGCGGGGCAGCCCAGTTGCTGGCTTGTGATGCTGTTTGTGGGGGTGGGGTCCAAGAGGGAACAATGGCACTTGCTCCAGTCTCTCTCTGATTCCAGTCCCTTCCACCGCTTCCCCTTTGCCTGGATCATCTGCGCGTGAATGTGGGACCACCTGGTCAGCCAGCTTCCTGGCGCAGCCTCACTGGGTGTGCACCATTGCCACCCTGTGCACTTGGGGTCTGCCAGTCCCTGCCTGTACCCCTGGGATCTGCCAGCTGCTGCCTGTGTGCCCGGGTGTACCAACCTCCACTCTTTCCTGCCGCAACTCTGCCCCTCTTACTGGTCTGGATGGATGGTTGTTGGACTTCCGTACAGTTCAATTTTCTGTCAGTTCTGGTTGTTTTCTTGTTTCTAAATCTTTGTTGTCCTTAGTTTTGGTTGTGTGAGGAGGCACAGTGTATCCACCTATGCCTCTATCTTGGCCGGAAGTCCTATGATTAATTTAAATGAATTTCAGTATCTACTTTAACCATTTCCGTAGTTTTAAGTCAGTGAGGAAATTTAGTTGGTGATTAGAATTCTTACACAAACTTTTTAAAGAGGGTGTTGAGAATTGAAAATTAAGAGGAATGAATAGTACTAGCAAAGCTACTCTTGTAATGCACTTGAGGGTTTTTGATTAGATAGAAATGAAGAGACAGGAAGAGAGAAGGGAAGACAAATCTTTAAAATGCTGTATTTGAAAGTAAGAGAGCTTATCGCCCTTTGACTTACTCTTGTGTTATTATTCAGATATTCACTGGGTAAGGTAAAAACATCCAAAATCAGTGGCATCATTTCACTCCTACCATTTCATGGGGGGCTAGAGTTTTCTTTCTTTAATTCTAATGTCTTGCTATGTATATTATATAACTTAGATTACTGTAAATTTTTTAGACTACTTCAAATAGTAGGGTGAAAACTTGGGCAGTTTCAAAAACACTTGCATGATGCACATGTTATATATAGCATACTTCCAAGTACTTAAAAGAATGTAGTAAAATGATTTGGAAATGTACTAAACCAGTATTTGTTTTAGACTGATGGGATGTGGTGGGTCTGTTTTTTATTCCTGAAGTTTTAATAATGTGATTGGTTATATTTTTGTGATAAATTAAAACTGTACAATCTCTTGCTTTTATTGTAAGTGTGCTGGAGGAGTTATTACAGTCTCAAATAATAACATACATCCTGAGGCAGTTATTCCAAAAAAAATTGAAGTCAATTAGAAATATTTACAAGTTCAAGTAAATGTATTTTAGAGAAAATATTTAGAAACCAGAATTTCTATATGAGAGTTGAATAATTTAATCTGTTATATTCCCAAATTGGTGCTTTTATACTTATTGTCTCTTGGATTAAAATAAATTCAACGTGATTCAACCAAATCTTAAGTTTAACACACTGACAAAGGTGGTATTTTAAAAAATGTTTTAAAGTGAGTAATGTGTAAATGCTGAAAAACATTTTAAACTACATGAGGTATAAATGCTCACTGTTAAGTCCTTTTTGGAGGAAAACTGGCATATAGGAGAAAGAGTAAGTTAACCTTTGTACACTGTTGGGTAAAGAAAAGAGCATTTATGTGTAGGGAGTCCTCCTAGTACTGCAGGTCTTCTGGTCAGTCAGAAGTGGAGTGCTCAGTACTTGTGTTTGTGTTTGATGTTATTGTGAGAATTACGATTATTTATAAAGAGCAGATGTGAAGCTCATGTTAACATTTGAGATTATGAAAAATGGAGAAGTTCCTCAGTGAAGATTTTTTGGTGTGCCCCAAGCTTCGTTGAGTACATCGGCCCTCTAAGATTCCATAGGTAGCCTTTCTGAAACTTGACTCCAACACTCTGTGGAGGAGCCTGGGTGCTGCCTCTGCTCTCCTACAATGTTTCAGAATTCTTAGTCAGTACAAGTATAGCTCTTTGCACACTGCTTGATCAGAATGTGTTTGGGTTACACACTGTCTTTGAATTAGGCCTGCATAATTTGTTGATGACTTCTTGTGCTGTGATGCACTGGGTCCAGAAGCAGGTCAGGATGATATTTGAAGGAAACTTACATGGTAATAGTTGAGTCAAGGTGCATTCCGTAACTGTGTTCTCATTACAAGTTAAAAATATCTAAAAATTAAAGCAATGTGTCACAGTTTCTCAGTAGGTGCCAGATACAGGTATCACTTTTCACAGTGAGCACTCTGAAGGAGAAAATTCAATTAATTATACAGTTTTGTTCTTCTAGAAAGTTCAAAACATCTCTACTGCAGTCTTGTGATTGTTCAGACCATACAATTCAGTTCTGGATTGTCTAGTGTTGCTCAGTGTCCTCCCAGTGGTTCAGATGTTGACTCTCCTCCCCTGCAGTTTCGGGGGTGATGCTGTACATCTTTTACACTATTTATGGGATGTATGGTGCTGAGCACAGTACGGTTGAAATGGTTAATTTCTTTTCTGCTTCCCACCCTTCCCCTCCCCCCAGTGTTTTCTCCCAGAAATACTGTTTATTCCAGAAAAAATAATTGGACTTAAATGTCTCAGAAAAATACATGGTATATGTACAGAATCAGATCAAACTTTGTTTTAACATTCTGTTTCAGAATTGTACTAACCTATTCCTAAAAACACTGTCAAACTCTTGGTTTTGTGAGATTTTGCTGGTTTATTTTCCTTTTGAATTCAGTATTAGCTGTGAAATGAAGTGGGGCTAAAATCTGGTGGGCTCTTTATTCTGCTCTTCCCTCCCCCACCAAGTGTGGGAACCACCTAAACCAATAAAAAAGAATGGGAAGTGACTGAGGAGCCAACAGGAAATACCATTTCCCCCTCTAGAAGCTCCACAGCTTATTCAAGGACTGTGGTTCTGGGTCGGAAAGGCGAGTAAGACACCATTGCTGCCTTCTGCACAGGGTGTCTCTGCTCCCTGACTAGCAGCAACCTCTGCAGCTGTGCAGGCTCTCAGACGTGCTCCATGTCACACAGATTCCTTGATTTTGTGCTCAGGTGAGCCTCTACACAGGGCCCTCAGGCAGGCTAGGTAGCTGAGGGGTGCTCCAGTCCCCAGGGGTTGGGGCTTTATTTGGTTACTGAGCTGAAACTGATAACCTGGGAGGGGAGAACTGAATTGCTTCAAGTTCAAGAAGAGTGAATGCATAGTAATGGGAAATACATCCCTTTCAATAGAGGAACTCCCCCCGCCCATTGTTTTTATCTTTTCCTTCACAGCTGTGTGAAATACCTTGCAGTTTAGCCTTGTCGTTAGGTTTGCTTCTTTTATGTGCATGGTGAATGTTAGTTTTCAGTATTTCCTTACTACAGTGCATTGCATCTCACATCTGCTTTGATTATTGTTTTTTGTTTGTTTACAAGTCATGTCTCACCCAGAGAAACAGAGCAGAAAAATAAAAGCAATTTGGAAATGCAGCTCTCCCCTTGTTATTTTAAAAAATACAGCTTCTATGGAAAGTGTGGCAGGAGATGAGACATACTGTTGTTTCTGGGGATAGCATAGGTGTGAGACCAAAGAAGACTACATTCCTATTTAGCAGTGATTTTATTAATGATTTCCTCCTATTGTGATTCTCGAAGACTTCCAATAAATAAATAATTCCTTAGGATAGTACTTATATGATATCTTTTTGATTATATACCTATAATAATTAGATGTTTATCCGCAGAAAATATTGCCATAAAATTTATTAACAAGGGAAGTGCAAGGGAAGTAAGTGTTTGTGCACCCTATTATGTAATTGTTATTGTATAGTCTACATCATTCTAAATTGTTTTGAGAGGGCTATTCCCTAAGAGTTCCACCATGAGCCAATACTTGGACTTAAGCAGAGAATACTCTCAAAGCACCTAACAAATTATACCTGCACTTCCATTGTTGAAAAGCATACAGGTCTGCCGGAAAACAATGGAAAAGCAGGAAACGATTTGGTGATTGGCTTTTGAGGTCTGGTTAGGTCAAGATAAATATCTTATAAAATATGTAATAGCAACTTTAAAACTATTAATATAAAGGAACAGAATTTAAATAAACTTCATAGTGTTTCCATGGGGATTATCAACAGGTGTAAGGCAGCATCTTCTGTGGATCAGAAAAGAAAGGCAGGAGAGAGTGATGGGGAATTTTGACTTCCCAGGTCACTCAGTGCCATTAATGTCATTGTTCATGTCAGAGATCTAGATCCTCATCTTGAATAGATCCAAAGAAGACAGGGACCTGAGAAAACCACAGAGGGGTTTGCCTGTATGTGAGAGTTTCTTTGGAACCAGCACACCTTCCTGCAAGTGCAGTGACAGAGCTGTGCAGGACTTTTTTTCGTCCCTGGACCTTCATCTGAATAGTACAAGTATATGCAGTTTTGCACTTCACGTGATTGAAATGTTACAGCAAATGAGTGTCTCCTGCTGTCTGCACTGTCAGTAAAACATTTGATGTAAAACTGTCTTTTACAAAGTGAAGGATCTTTTTCTCCCCTTCCTTCAGAAAACAGAGTTTACCAATCTAGATTTGAGTGGGTTGGTCCCAATTCAAAAGAAATAGCTTTTGCTGCAGGCTTAGGCAGCCATTAATTTCTCCCCAATGTATTTATTGATTTCCTACTGGGCTTGTCATTTTATTTTATTTATTTTTCAATTTTTAAATCAAGTTTTTACAATTGAAGTATATGTACAGGCAGATAGATGCACAGGTCTTCATTATATAGCTTGATGAAGTAACAGAGTGAACAACTGTATTACCACTATGTAGATCAAGAAATACGATATTATGTTAGGATTAAAGCTGTATCCCAAAGGTCCCCAATCCTTCCCACCTGTGTTATTTCCTGTCTTTATCCCACTGCCTTCTCTCTTCATGAGCTTGTTATTTTAAAAGGATTCAAAATGCAGCCATTACTGTGATGGTACTTATGGTGACTCACTGACTATACCAGAAGACAACAAAGAGTATGTTAATGAACGTGAATTCATGCTGGATTTTTCCAGACATGGAGGAAGTGGGACTTAGCTTTGAAGATTAGGCATGGTTTGAGTTACAAATTTTCCAGATCAGGAGGCAAGTCTGAGCAAGTTGGAATCTGTCCGGTCTACTGAACTAGACCAGTAGACTGGTGGCAGAACGGGCAGCTGTGCTGGCAGTCATGGAAGGCAAGGCCTCACATGCAAACTTAGGGATTTCTCCCTTATTCTCTAAGAACTGGGGGGCCAGTAGGGTTTTTTAAAATCCTCATCCAAGGGGATGTTTTACTGATTTCTGGGGCGGGAGGAGAGAGAGGGAGGGAGAGAGAGAGAAGGAGAGAGAAGGAGAGAAGGGGAGAGGGGAGAGAGAGAGAGAAGGAGAGAGAAGGAGAGAAGGGGAGAGGGGGGAGAGAGGGAGAGAAATTGAACGAGAGAGAAATACTGGTGTGAGAGAGAAAAATCCATCAGTTGCCTCCCAAATGCTCCTGATTGGGGCTCTTGTATCTGCAACCTAGGTATATGTGCCCTGACCTGGAATCAACCTGCAACCTTTTTTTGGTATACCAGCTGATGCTCCAATAACTGAGCCACCTGGCTGGGGCTGGTAGGGTTCTGAATAGGTGAGATTTCTGATGGTGTTTTGGGAAGACCTTGCTGGCAGGGACCTACTTGTAAGATGAATTTCATTTGGAGGGGCAGTAGGTAGCAGACCCAGGATAGGTACTTTTATGACAGCTAATGAGTGATGTGCATGTGAATCAAAGATGCTGGTGGGAATAGAAAGGGCCATTGCAGAGTATCCATGCTTTTCATGCAACGTGAGAGGAAGGAGGCAAAGAAGCTGTGTATAGTTTAGGCTGAGAGATAAGGATAAAGAATTATTCCTTCACAACCCAGTTCCAAGTCAGCAATCATTTTTGTACTTTGCATTTCAGTTTTCTTATCTGTAAACTACAGAATTAACCTGCAAGTTCCCTTCATCTTGAAAGTGTTATGATTATCCACTTTTATGTAATCATGTCCTATTTTCTTAGGACAGTCCTGATTTGAAATCTGAGGATACTTTCACACCCCATAAACCTTTATTTTTGGCATGCACATTTGGTCAATTGGATATTATAGTAAGATAGTTGAGATTTAAACATTATCCCATGTGGGAGGCCTGGTTTTATGAGTATTTTTCCCTGTTGATATTTTATTTACAAGTTTTTTTTTTGTTTGTTTGTTTTAAGCTCTACACTCTTCTAGAGCAGTGCTTGTCAAACTTTAACGTGCACATTGGGGATCTTGTGAAAATGCAGATTTTGCTCCAGCAGGTCTGGGGTGGATATTGCCAGTCTCCATTTCAAACAAGTTCCCAGGTGTTTCTGATGTCTCTGGACCTTAATGACAAGTCTCTGCAGGAAGTTTGCTTCTCATTGATTTATGCACTTTGAAAATCAATTGCTTTTTGATAGTGGGAAGGAACTTCATTGGTTCAGATTTTCAGTGTTATTTTAATATTGCTGTGAAGGCAGATTTTGTTTGCACTGTTTTCCATATTGCTGAAACATCAGAAAGAACCCCTTTTCCCTATCTTTAGCTTACACTGCAGAAATATTAACATTTTTACCTATTAAAATAAAGTTGACATTTGAATTGTGACAGTTTGTAATGTGGAAGAAATCTACATTGCTAAATAATAGCTGCTAACTATAGTATGTTTCTAAATGAGTTTTGGCAAGTTGTAATTCAAAGTAGACCCCAAGAAAAATTAGCAGGGCTTATTTTATAGTTTCAAGATACAGTTCCTTTTATTTTGAATCGTAATAGTACAGCAAAAGAAAATATGCTATGAAAAATATTGGAATTAGATTAGTGAAATTTTAAACATCTGTGTGTATCTATCATACTTTGGTACCAAATGATTTGAAGCAAAAGTGATTTTAGCTGCTTAAGAAGGTAATCATAGGTAGGGAAGGAAAGTGGTCTTTTCTCTGGGAGGTTGGCTCCTGATTATATCTCTCTTAGAGAAATGTCTATAAATGAGGCATTTTAAATACAGGGAAATACAGAGAAGTTAATTTTAAAAGCAGGACAAAAAAGCTTTAGATCAGTCCATTTTTCAGCATCTATTTTCATTGAGTTGCCTGTGCATTTTAGAAAAATTTACTGTGTTTATTACTAACATTTAAAGTACTTTATATATTTTTTGTGTTGGTAATCTACCTTATAAAAGCTAACTTTATTAATTGACTTCTGCTTTTATTCTATTAATAATTCTTGAGGTGTATGCTTGAGCTTTGTCCATGTAGATCTATTTCTGAATGTGAAATCAAACGTTTCGAGGTTTGGGTAATATAATTGCTTGCATTACTTCCATTCACATTTTTAATATACTTGAATCCCTCAGGGAACAACTTGATTTTTGCCAACTGTAGTATAATTTACTACATAAATTATAGTAGTATAATTTATGTAGTATAATTATTGTAGTATAATTGTTCAAGCATCTAGTATAGTTATGTTTATCTTGGCTATTTTGAAGAGTTACTGCCTCAACTTGTGCCATCCACCCTAGTGGCCACACAGAACTGTATGTGTCCATATGAATGTAAGTTGTTCCATGTAGTGAAGAAATTCTTTCTATCCTCGTTCTGTAAACTGATGGACCAGACTGCCTGCCAGTTGCTTCAGCCACTGCTGCGTAGCAAAGGTGCAGTTGTCCTAGACAATGAACCAAGGGCGCTGAGCAGCGTTGATCTGCATGCAGCACTGGGATGGCAGAGCCCAGCTGTCTCTCAGGGTTGTGCCTGCCATGTGGAATGGCTTCAGCACCAGCATTTTTTTTTGTCCACATTTTAATCAAAGGAGTGTAAACATTTAAAAAATATATAAATTTATGTTTGTGTAGTTTCCTAATGAAGATTGTGAATGCTTGCCTGTTTGAAAGTGGCAGATTTTAATACTAGGTCTTCTTTCCTTACTTGTTTCCCTTTCCCCTTTTCTTCCCTCATCGTCTCCCAGAGGAGAAATTCAACTTCATTCCAGAACAACCTCATAGATTTTGGGGTTTTGAGTTCCCAGATGAACATCACAAAACCTCCCCAAATCTAATGATGTTAAACCTTAAAGAGCGTAGGGTCTGGGATGGCAAATCCATGGCCTCATGTTGCTACCCAGCTTTCCAGGTCTGTGGTGGATTCTGGGAACAGGTCACATTCTCTGCCTGGAGTCTCCTTGTAGCCCCAGTCAGTACAGGTAGTCACCACGAGGGGACTGGGACTACAACTTGAGAAACAATGTAGTCACCTGAATTTACTCTTACAGCAAACACTCTGCATTAGGTTCCTGTGGTCTGGTGTAGAGGCGGAGGCTGTGAGTCATCTCTTGGTATGTAGCAGGTGAATTTGGACTCTGACTTTAGTCTTTTTATTGTGGTAGGCCACCTGGATCCCCTTAGAAGGCAGCTCTGCTCACATGATTCATCTGCTCAAAAATGTCCTGGCTCCCTTTTTCCTACAAGTTGTTCCTCCTGACACTCAGGGTCTCTATAACGAGAAGTTGGGTGATGGGATGAGTCATATTTCAAAGCTCTGTCTTCAGGAGTTTACAGGCTAGCTAAGGACCAGAGGTATAATATTAGTTCAGGAATGATTAGAATACTAAGCAAAAAAGTGATACTTCTAATCAGAGGTAAGGAGTGCTTTTGAAGTCCAACAGCATAAGAGATAATCATTGGTGATAACCAGGAAAGACTGTGGCAGGAGAAGGCATTGAGTGTATTTTAATAGAAGAACAGATATGTGGGTCTGTTGGCTGGGACAGCATGGGGAACCACAGAGATGGCGAGATGGCTTATGTTTGAAGTGTAGGAAGTATTTGGCTGGATAATGTAGCTGCAGGTGGAAGATAAGACTGGAAATGACTAACATCATGTAACAGAGGGTTTTGAATATAGGACCTATAAACTGATACTTAATTTTGGAAGTAATTGGGAGCCATTGAAAAATTTTGAGTAGGAAAATTAAGTGATTGGGGGTATATTTTAATAAAGTGAAGCTGGCTGTGGTGGCAAGAGTGGAATTGACAGGTGACACCCCCCCATTTCTGAATTAGTGTCATTTTAAGGAAAGACTCAGCCGCTGGAGTTTTAGGTGATGAAGCACTTCAGGTTCACAAGCAAATTCAGGCACAGATGATGTGGTCAACCTAGTGAGTGGATGTACTGGAGAAAAAGTAGTGTTCTTTGAAAACAAATGGTAGCAATTGTGACTGCTAAAGGAAGTAGCATTTACCATATTAATCAGAAAGTACATTAAAGGAAATTATTCTTGTAACATGGAATGGTTTCTGGGTGTGGGTGTGAATTTGATGAAAGTGTATAACTGAAGAGCACTGGATGCAGTTTCATACGAAGAAAAACTTCATGCTAAAGATTTTGGTTTAACATATTTTTTTTTAAGATTTTTTTATTTATTTTATCTTTAGAGGGGAAGGGAAGGAAAGCGGGAGAGAAACATCAATGTGTGGTTGCCTCTCATGAGTCCCCTGCCAGGAACTGGCCTGCAACCCAGGCATGTGCCCTGACTGGGAATCGAACCGCAATCCTTTGGTTCGCAGGCCCACACTCAATCCACTGAGCTACACTAGCCGGGACCATAATTTTTTTTTTAAATTTATTTTTTATTGTATTTTTCCCATTACCACCCCCCACCCCCCGTGTACCCACTCTCTGCCCCCCTGCAGTCACCACACTATTGTTTGAATTATTGAGTCCTTTTTTTCTTTTTGCTCCTCCACCTCCACACCTCCACCCCCTAGCCCTGCCCGCCCCGGGAGCTGTTGTATGTCTATGAGTCTGTCTCTATTTTGCTTGCTCTCAGTGTAATTCTTATTTTAAAAAAGATTTCATTTATTTATTTTTAGAGAGGTGAAGGGAGGAAGAGAGGGAGAGAAACATCAATGTGTGGTTGTCTCTTAACATGCCCCCTACTGGGGATCTGACCCACAACCCAGACATGTGTCCTGACTGGGAATCGAACCAGCAACCCTTTGGTTTGCAGGCTGGCACAAAATCCACTGAGCCATACCAGCCAGGGCTCAATGTAATTCTTTAAAATTCTTAGTAATCAGTCTGGCAGGGTTAATGACTGTGCTGAAGTATAACCTATTTTGTTTTTTTAATTAAAAAGACCTTTGAGTTACTTGGAATATTTTGGTCAATTTTTCATAGTACGTAAAGTACTAAAAGTATTGTTCTATTTTTAAAATGAGAGAACTGAGCAAAATTGAGGCTAGTTTAATTGTATAGTTCTTTTAGAATAGAAATAATTTAATGGAGAAGAGATCAATTGCGTATTCTGTTAATGCTGTTTTCCCCCATTAATGTCCATACTTGTTTGGTTAAGAAGTCTTCTTTGACCTGATCCACCCTTCCCAAGTGCCCGGCTTCCTCCTTCCCTCTCTTTAGACACACTTTTACTCTGTCTTTCTCACTCTCCCTCACCCAGCCCTGTTATTCTTCAGTGATCCCATAGCATTTCCTTCCAGTGTGCTTATGATGTGTTGTTAGATGCATTTTAACCTATGTGTATCCCTATTGACTATGAGCTCCTTGAGAGCAAAGCTCCAGCACTCTGCTGTGTGTGTGTGCTCAGCAGATGTCAATAAATAGATGAACTAATACATGTCTACATGTCTACAGTGAAGTTTGGGTGGACTTTTGGGAATAAACTGAAAACTATTGTAATTGCTTTAATATATGCAAACAACCATCCTATGGAGGGAGGTACATGCTGTTCTCTTATCCCTCCCCCATTTTACAGATTACAAATGTGAGGCTTGGCCCTGCCTGGTGTAGCTCAGTGGATTGAGTGCAGGCCTGAGAACCAAAGCATCGCTTTGATTCCAAGTCAGGGCACATGCCTGAGTTGCATGCCATATCCCCAGTGTGGGGTATGCTAGAGGCAACCACACATTGATGTTTCACTTGCTCTGTTTCTCCGTCCCTTCCCTATCTCTCTAAAATAAATAAATAAAATCTTTAAAAAACAAACAAAAAACAAAAACTTTAAAGAAATGGGAGGTTTAATGAGGTGAAGTAGCTGGCCTGCTTCACCCAGAAAGTGGGAGAGGGCCATGGAAAGGATGCTGATGACTTATTCATTTTCATGCCTTGTGAAAAGCCTTCAGATACATTATTTCAAAGCACTCATTGAGTATACAGTGCTGTATGAAGCATCTGAGAGTCTGATAAAAGTCATGTCGTGAACCTCAGGGGCTTTCATTGGAATGGTAGCAGCATATACAAATGTTGAACCCATAGTAATTATAAGAGTTGTCTATGGTTGAGGCAAAGTCTGATTGAAAAATAGTTCTGGAATTTTGGAGGGTGGACAAAAGTGGACCTTGTTCTCATTCTCCAGCAGAGAATGGAGGCTATCAAGGTGGCTGTGGCGGGAGGGAGCAGACTGCATTATTTGGTGATGTTAAATGTGGTGTCCCAGTTTCAGAGACTTTCAGTTAAGCCAGGTGAAGGCAATATTTTAAGTTGAGCACTTGGTTGTAGTGGTGGGTAAATAAGTGGTGACAGATTTCTTCAGGTTGGTGGTCTGAGATCAGTGGCTGTGTATGTGGTGCCATGGGAAAGTCTGCCAGCATTGAGCATAGAGAAGTCCTGAGATTCACCTATGCCCTCATCACCTATCAGATCAGTGCAAAGCATGGCTCAGAATAGGATGTGGGCTACCATGGTTATATGGGGAATGAAGGTTTGTTGACAGAGACATCAGTTTGAGGTTGACATAGGATGGGGTAATGACATTCATTCAGCTCTAGCACGAGGCAGAAGTCAAAAGAATTTATTGACGGAAGCCTTTCAAAGGGGAGGTGGAAAGCATGAGTGAGTCTTCTCCAGTGAGTTGAACAGTGAAGTATGTGCACCGAGGCTGACGGTGAACTGCAGTTCAGTGCTGTGAACAAGATATTTAACTGTTTATACCCATCAGAACTCTATCAGCTTGCCTGGTTTGGAGCCACATGCTAGCTGTGCTCAGCAGGTGGTAGGGCTTGTGTAGGGCTTTAGCCAGGGTTGGCAGCAAGGGACCAAGCATTTGCTTGGCTTCACCGTTTAGTGTGCAGAGGGTGAAAGTAGGCCAGGGCCAAGCAGATCTCCTTTCTCTTTTCCACTATGTTGGTTGACATTCTCAGAGTAACAGTTGTAGGCCTATTACTTGTATGTGGTAGATGTGGGTATTCAGCAGATCCTTAGAACTAATATCATAAGAAGACTAATGAGAACAATTTTGCTTATGTGTTTTAAAAAGAAATTAATGCTTCTATAGAGATACTGGAATCTTATCACTTGACGTGTATATTTTTATCTTCTTCCTCATAGTCTTATTAGTTTGGAGGTTATAATAAGTATGATCATTTCCTACTTTTAAAAACATTTGTAATTGAAAAGTAAATAAAAATATTAATATTTTTTGTGTTACTATTTCAGACTTTCTTAATGGCTTACACATATGTTTGTATGGATATATGTTTATATAACTTTTCTCCTCAGATATTTATTTTTTGAGATAACTCTGCACTGAGCTTCTTTATATATAAATAGTCATCTAAATATCCAATTTAGATTCCAAAAGAGGAATCTTTTGATTCTAAAACAGGAATTATTGGGTAAAAGAAAATGAACTTTATGTATCTTGCCATGTTGCTTTTTAGAAAGACTATAATTTTATAGTTTCACCAGTATATTAGCATTGTATGAAAGTATGCACTTCATTCTATATTTATCTGTTTAATGAAATAATTTTTAAAATTTTGCTAAATTTGTTTAAAAGCTGCGATAAAAAAGTCTGCTCTTGTCTTCTGCTTCCTGCAACTTTACGGAGGGACGGTGTCGCCTGCTGAGCTTGTATCCATCAGTGTTTTGGGTTGCTACAGTAACAGCATTGGAACTATTTGTCAACCAGAACCCCCAAAGAGAACTCGATGCCACTTTTCAAGATGCTTATACTTGTATTAACAAGAAGTTGTTATCGAAGTCACTTTTCATTAGCTTAGTTCATCGGGTTGAATTTAAAAGACATGGAGTCACTTGAGCCTTTTGAGGCTGCACAGGTGTTCTGGAGCACCTGTGAGGGCCTGTCAGTGTTACTTAGGTCTCCAGAGCTGTGTTCCTCTCTTCCCGGTTCCCTGAACACACCTTTCCAAGGGAATAAGATGCGGCAGTATCCAGCTGCTGTGGGGGCCAAGGGAGCATACCTGCCCCTCTCTATCTTGTTACCCTACTTTATTTTTTCAGTGCACTTCTTATCAACTGAAATTAACTTACATCTTTGATTCTGTCTTGTTTACCCAGACTCCAGGTCTGTTAAAACAAGAACTTGGTTTTTCTAATTCATGTTGTCTCTCCAGACTTTGGCCCATAATAGGTCCTAAATATATGTCCATTAAATGAACTCCAGAGGCTTTCTGTTGCCGGTGGAAAGAAGGGTAAACTGTCACCCCATCTGCAGTTTGCCCTGTGCTACTTTCTCAGATCAACTTTGTGAATTAACACTGCTCTAAACCCATAAGCTGCCCCTTGGTCCCAGGTGTGCTGCTGCGTGGGGTGGGGGTGGGGGGGTCTTTTACTTGGAATACCTTTCAAACTGAGTCTCGGTCTGAGAAAATGTTGAGTCTTTAGTACTCAATTCAGTTTTTTACATGTCTCTTCCACAAAACCTTTTCTAACGTTGGCTCTAGTGCTTACTTTTCTGAACCTCTGAAAGTCCTGTGTGTACTTTTCCCTTTGCCCTCTTAGCCCCCACTGAAGCTGTTGGGCCAGTGCTTGACCCCTTAAGTCAGCTGAAGGGCCACTGAATCTTTCACTGAAAGGCCTTTGTTTCCCAAAGTCATTTTTAAAAATCTTTTGCTATGTAAATATTTTCAACATCTCTCATCTTAAGTTGTATATATTTTTGTTAATTAAGTACTTAAAATATTACAGCTGGTAGAAATCTTGGCCAAGACCTACCCTCATTAGAATGCTCCCCTGTGTTTTTCCATTAAGTTTTGTCCCAGGAGTTTCCAATGATCTTTGCGGCTAGTAGCAAATGTGGATAATTGTTTCCTGATTAGGAGTCAGATTTGACACTTTCTGTTGAAATATTTTGCTCTTCTGGTAGTGAAGAAGATGGTGCCTTGTGGCACAATAGATGTCTGTGTTGAATCAGAGCATTTTAATCTGCTTTTGTGCCCTGAAGTGTTTCCCTCGGCAGTTGAGGCTGATTTGTTCTTACTAAAGAGCTACCCACATAGAGCCTTACACAGAAATCTGACAAAATAGGGTGAATAAAGCATAAGTAATTGGATACTGGTTAATCAACATGCTTATTCCAATGTAAGCACAATGTTCTCAATGACTAGGTAAGCCGTGATTTATTAATAAACACAGTTAACATGAACTACTGGTTATAACACTTAAAAAGATAATTTCAGTTAAATGTAGTTTGATTCTTCAGATTATCAGTGGTTGAAAGCAAGGACTGTAGGTGGGCTGCCAGATTTTGAAACTCCGCTCTGTCAGCTAAGACCTGTGTAACCTGTAGGCAAATGACTTAACATTTCTGTGCTTAGTTTCCTAATCTGTAAAATGGGAGTGGGGGGACAGTAATAATAATATTTATTTTTATGATTGTGTGAGGTTACATGAGAGAACAGGTGAGAAGTCCTCATAATCACTTCTGGAATGTTAGCTCTGTTATTGATGTCGTTAATGTGTCATCATCATTGCTGTCATCTGAGAAGTAAGAGCTCTCACTGCCCACATACAAAGAAAAAGGACTGGAGGAAGTACTCAGTGGTATTAAGAAGTGCCTGCTGAAACCTATGCATGGTCTGCCTTATTTGGCTTTGTTTCTCTTTCCTAGGAGGTGGTTGAACCAGCTGCCCATGGGATGCATAATATCTGTGGACTGCTTTAGTTTAAAAGTGTAGGTTGTTGAAGATCTTGTTTAGGTTTGAGCGATCACCCTCCGATGACATGTTATTCTTTGTTTCAGAATAGAGATATTGAATAAAGGTTTTAGAAAACCAGTGTTTTGAAGTTGGTTGGTACTTTTTGGGGGTAGCTATCTGTCTTTTGTAAATGCTAGGTAACTCTCTTGGGCCTGTGTAATACCAAACATGGGGTAGGAAGCAGAAGCCTTGTAATTGGCAAATATGTGTTTTTCATGCTGTGCATTCTAAGAACAATGAGGCCTAAACCCACCCTCCCAAACTGTTTAACCTGATTGGAATGATGAACTGCAGTCTTGACAATGCTGGCTGTTTAGGAAGATAAATGTGGTTTATCTGACAGTGTTTCAAGTCAGTGCTGTGTGCTGGGCTAAAAAACACGACAGCGAGGCACTCCTCCAGAAGTGTCCTGTCTCTGGGGAGAGATGCCCAGCTAACTTGGAGAAGGAGACCCTGTCCCCACCCCCAGTGTCATTTTTGTTCTTTTCTTTCCAGCAGTAGTTCCCACCATTTACCACTTCAGATGGTACCTTCTAGGTACTCACATTTTTTTTTTTGTAGCTATTCATAATGGAAATTTTCAAACATGTAAGTAGGGAATAGAGTAATGAGCCATCAGGTATGAATCACCCAGATTCAACAGGTGTTAATCACATGGCCCATCCTGTGTTTTCTATAGCTCCCTAGCTCCCTTCCTCACTCCCCCTTCCACTGCTGCATTATTTCAAAGTAAATCCAAGAAAATGTCATCTTTTTCTTTATAAATTCTTCTGTATGCATCACTCAAAGATGAGGACTCTTACAGAGTTTTTGTTTATTTTTATTTTTTAATTTTTATTTTAATTGTTGTTCTTACACAGTTTTGTCTTTTACTCCCATCCTAGCCCACTGCCCCAGCCCTCCCCACCTCCCTCCCATTTCCCCCCCCCCCCCTCCCCCAGTTTTTGTCCATGTGTCTTTTATACTTGTTGCTCTAAACTCTTCCCCTTTTCCCCTGGAATTCCCTCCCCTCTCCCCTCTGGTGACTGTCAGCCTGTTCTCAATTTCTGTGTCTTTGGTTATATTATGCTTGCTTGTTTGTTTTGTTGATTAGGTTCCTGTTAAAGGTAAGATCATATGGTATTTGACTTTCACTTCCTGGCTTATTTCACTTACCTTAATGCTCTCCACTTCCATCCATGCTGTCTTGAAGGGTAGGAACTCCTTCTTTCTTTGTGCTGCATAGAATTCCATTGTGTAAATGTACCATAGTTTCTTGATCCAATCACTTACTGATGGGCACCTAGGTTGCTTCCAGCACTTGGCTATTGTAAATTGTGCTGCTATGAACATTGGGGTGCATAGGTTCTTTTGGATTGGTATTTCAGGGTTCTTAGGCTATAATCCTAGCAGTGGGATTGCTGGGTCAAAAGGTAGATCCATTTTTAGTTTTTTTAGAAAATTCCATACTGCTTTCCGTAGTGGTTGTACCAGTCTGCAATCCCACCAACATTGCTCTAGGGTCCCCTTTTTTCCACAACCTCTCCAACACTTGTTTGTTGCTTTGTTTGTGATGGCCATTCTGACTGGTGTGAAGTGGTATCTCATTGTGGGTTTAATTTGCATCTCTCTGACAGCTAGTGATATTGAGCATATTTTTATGTGTCTCTGGATCCTCTGTATGTCCTCCTTGGAGAAGTGTCTGTTCAACTCCTTTGCTCATTTTTCAATTGGGTTGCTTGTCTTCTTACTGCGGAGTCATGTATATAAAGAACTTATATATTTTGGAGATTAAACCCTTGTCTGAGGTATCATTGGCAATTATGTTTTCCCATGCAGTTGGTTCTCTTTTTCTTTTAATACTGTTTTCTTTAGCTGTGCAGAAGCTTTTTATTTTGGTGAGATCCCATTTGCTTATTTTTTTCCTTTATGCCCCTTGCTTTAGGGGATATACCAGTAAAAATGTTACTGCATGAAATATCTGAAATTTTCCTGCCTATGTTCTCCGCTAGGACTTTAATGGTATCACGGCTTATATATAAATCTTTTATGCGCATTGGATTTATTTTTGTGTATGGTGTAAGTTGGTGTGAGAGTTTCATTTTTTTGCACGTAGCTGTTCAGTTCTCCAAGCACCAGTTGTTGAAGAGGCTAGTTTTACTCCATTTTATGTTGCTGCCTCCTTTGTTGAATATTAATTGACCATACAGAATTGGGTTTATTTTTGGGCTCTCTGTTCTATTCTACTGGTCCATGTGCCTGTTTTTGTGCCAGTATCAGGCTGTTTTGATTACAGTGGCCTTGTAATATAGTTTGGTGTCAGGTATTGTGATCCCTCCTGCTTTGCTCTTCTTTTTCAAAATTGCTGCAGCTATTCGAGGTCGTTTATGGTTCCATATAAATTTTTGAAGTGTTTGTTCTATGTCTGTGAAATATGCCATTGGTACTTTAATAGGTATTGCATTGAATGGGTAAATTGCTTTGGGTAGTATGGACATTTTGATGGTGTTAATTCTTCCAATCTATGAACATGGCATATGCTTCCATTTGTTTCTGTGTTCGTTGATTTCTTTCTTCAGTGTTGTGTAGTTTTCTGCGTACAAATCTTTTACCTCCTTGGTTAGGTTTATTCCGAGGTATTTTATTTTTCTTTTTGCTATATTGAATGGGATTTTTTTTTTTGACATCTGCTTCTGCTCTTTCATTGTTGGTATAAAAAACTGCCTTTGATATCTGGATATTGACTTTGTATCCTGCTGTATGGCCAAATTCATTTATTAGGTCGAGCTGCTTTTTGGCCGAGTCTATAGGATTTTCTATGTACACTATCATGTCATCTGCAAACAATTATAGCTTTGTTTCCTCCTTTCCAATTTGGATGCCTTTTATTTCCTTTTCTTTTCTAATTGCTGTGGCTAAGACTTCCAATACTATATTGAATAGAAGTGGTGAAGGTGGACATCCTTGTCTTGTTCTCAATCTTAGTGGAAAAGATTTCAGTTTTTGCCCATTGAGTATGATGTTGGCTGTAGGTCTGTCATATATGGCCTTGATTATGTTGAGGAATGCTCCCTCTGTTCCTACTTTACTGACTGTTTTTATCATAAATGGGTGCTGTACCTTATTAAATGCTTTCTCCGTATCTATTGATACAGTCATCTGATATTTGTCTTTGCTTTCGTTTATATGATGTATTACATTTAGTGATTTGTGAATGTTGAACCATCCTTGCACCCCTGGGATGAATCCCACGTGATTGTGATGTATGATCTTTCTAATGTATTGTTGGATGTGGTTTGCCAATATTTTGTTGAGAATTTTAGCGTCTGTGTTCATCAGTGATATGGGCCTGAAGTTTTCTTTCTTTGTTATGTCTTTATCTGGTTTTGGGATTAGGATGATGCTGGCTTCATAAAAAGAGTTTCTGAGTCTTCCATCAGTTTGGATTTTTTCGAAAAGTCTGTGAAGGAGAGGGGTTAGCTCTTCCTTAAATGCTTTGTAGAAATCTCCTGTGAAACCATCCAGTCCAGGGCTTTTGTGTGATGCAAGTGTTTTGATTATTGCTTCAATTTCATTTGCTGTTATTGGTCTGTTCAGGTTTTCTGCTTCTTCTTCATTGAGTTTTGAGAGATTATATTTTTCTAGAAAATTGTCCATTTCACCTAGGTTTCAAATTTCTTGGCGAACGGTTCTTCAGAAAAATTTCTTACAATCCTTTGTATTTCTGTGCTGTCAGTTGTAATCTCTCCTCTTTCTTTTCTGATTGTGTTTAATTGGGTCCGCTTTTTTTTCTTGATGAGCCTGCTTAACGCCTTGTCAATTTTGTTTATCTTTTCAAGGAACCAGCTCCTGGATTCATTGATCCTTAGAATTGTGCTTTTAGTCTCCATGTCATTTAATTCTGCTCTGATCTTGGTTATTTCCTTCCTTCTACTTGCTGTAGGCTGTTTTTGTTGTTGTTCCTCGAGTTCATGTAGGCGAAGGATTAGGTTGTTTGTTTGAGATGTTTCTATCTTTTTTAGGTAGGCCTGTATTGCTATGAACTTCCCTCTGAGGACTGCCTTTGCTGTGTCCTATAAGTTTTGGGTCATTATGAGTTCATTTTCATTTGTTTCCAGAAACTTTTTGATTTCCTCCCTAATTTCATTCTTGACCCATTCATTGTTTAATAGCATGCTATTCAATCTCCATGATTTTGAGGATTTTGGGTTTTTCCCCTTGGGGTTGGTTTCTAGTTTCAGTCCCTTGTTGTCGGAGAAAATGCTTGGTATGATTTCCGTTTTCTTGAATTTGTTGAGGCTTGTTTTGTGTCCTATCATGTGGTCTGTCTTCGAAAATATTCCATGTTCATTTGAAAAGAATGTGTATTTAGTTTCTTTGGGATGAAGGGCTCTATATACTACATATATATCAGTTCAGTCCATTTTATATAGAATGTTGTTCATTGCCACAATATCTTTGTTGATTTTTTGTTTGGAAGATCTGTCCATTTTTGACAGTGTTAAAATCCCCTACTATAATTGTGTTGCTGTCAATATCTTTCTTGAAGTCCTCTAAGATTTTCTTAATGTATTTAGGTGCTCCTATGTTGGGTGCATATATATTTACAATGTTTATGTCTTCTTGCTGGATTCTTCCTTTGAGTATTATGAAGTAACCTTCTGGGTCTCTTTATGGCTCTTGTTTTGAAGTCTATTTTGTCTGATATGATTATTGCTACCCTGGCTTTTTTTTCCTGTCCATTTGCTTGGAAAATTTGTTTCCAGCCCTTCACTCTGAGTCTCTGTATGTCTTTTGTCCTGAGGTGGGTCTCTTATAGGCAGCATATGTGTGGGTCATGCTTTCTTATCCATTTAGCTATTCTGTGTCTTTTGATTGGAGCATTTAATCCATTTACATTTAAGGTTATTATTGATAGGTACTGATTCGTTGCCATTTTCCTACCTGTGTTCCTCTCTCTCTCCCCCCCCCCCCCTTTCCTGTCCTGTCCTGTCCCTTCAGCATCTCTTGCAGAACTGGTTTGGTAGAGGTGTATTCTTTTAGACTTCTTTTGTGTGGGAAGCTCCTTATTTGGCCTTCCATCTTCATTGAGAGCCTTGCTGGGTAAAGTGGCCTTGGTTGCAGCCTCTGGTTGTCATTACTTGGAATATTTCTTGCCATTCTCTTCTGGCTTGGAGCGTTTCCATTGAGAAATTAGCTGCTAACCTAATTGGGGCTCCCTTGTATCTTACTTCCTTTTTCTCCCTTTCTGCCTTTAAGATTCTCTCTTTGTCTTGGAATTTTGCCATTTTAATTATGATGTGTCTTGAAGTGGGCCTCTTTGGGTTCCTGTTGATTGGGAGTTTCTGTGTTTCCTGGATTTGTAGGACTTTTTTCTCTCATCAAATTAGGGAAGTTTTCCATCATTACTTTTTCAAATAGGTTTTCTATCCCTTGCTCTTCTTCTTCTCCTTCTGGTATTCCTATTATATGCATAGTATTACATTTCTTATTGTCTTGCATTTCTCTTAATCCCTCTTCATTCTTTGTGAGCCTCTTTTTCTTTTCTTCCTTTTTCTGGATGTTTTTTTCTACTTGGTCCTCCAACACACTGCTCTGATATTCTGCTCATTAATTCTGCTTTTCATTCCTTCCACTGTGTTCTTCAGTTCAGAAATTTTATTCTTCATTTCCTCTTGGCCCTTGTTGATAGTTTCTATTTCCTTTTTCATGTTGATATGATTTGGAGTGATTTCATCGTAGCTTCCCTGTAGTTTCTGGTAGCTCATTGAGAGCTCATGGAGCTTCCTGACAACCATTGCTTTGAATTCAAAATCTGATAGTTGAGTTACCTCCATTTCATTTAGGATTCTTTCCTGGGCTTCCTCCTTTCCTTTCATTTGGGGATTGTTTCTTTGTCTTTCCATTGTTTGTGGGGCTCTTCTTGTTAGTCTCAGCTTCTTAAATTGATGTGTTTTGGCTTCCAGGTTTTATGGTGTGAACTTCTGTAGTAGAATACCTGTGAGTTTTAGTGGTGCTGTCTCCTTCAGGTATCCTGGTGTTCACGGCTTCCAGTGTCTCAGCTGTTAAAATGCACCCTCTTTGGGACCAACTCTGGTTTTTTCACAGTTCCAGGGTTTGTTTTTTTGTTTTGTTTTGTTTTGTTTTTGTCTCACTCCTGGGTATTTAAAAAGAGAAAAGATGAAGAAAATAAATAAAAAGAGAAGAAAGAAAAGAAGAAAGAAAAAAAAAGAAAAAAAGGAAGGAAGAAGATAAACTTGGAAAGACAGGAAGAAGGAATAAAAGAAGAAGTAACGAGAAGCAAAAGGAGTTGAGGGGTAAAAGAAGATAAAAATAATGAAAAAAAGAAATTGAAAAAAACAAATAACAACAGAAAAAACAAAACCAGCAACTCTTGCTGTTTTCAATCTTGCCAAGCCATTTCTCCGGTCTTGGTGGCTGCAAAGGTGGAGGGGTGTACTGCTTTTCTCCCTGTTCAGCATTCAGTTATCTTTGGGCTACTCTCCTTGTAGCTAGTCCGGGGCCTCTCTGCACAGGGTCTCAGGTGTATGTTCTGAGATGGCTATGCCTACCCCAGGAATGCGCGGGTGCCTATGATCTTGTTGCCATCTGTGGTCATGCACGGGTGTAGATTGTCACGTGGGCGCCAACTGATTGTCATGTAGCTGTCCCCAGTGGCGCCGATGGATCGTCGCAGAGGCCCCTGCTGGTGCTTGGGCGCCGATGGACCCTCTGGCAGGTCCCTGAGGGCACCGGCAGTCGCAGTCGCTTGAGCTCCTGTGTGCAGTCCTCCCAGGGCTCTGCATGGGTACTCACATACCCAGCTTGTTTGCCACTGAGACCTTAACTCCTCTCTGTGAGATTTCAGGCAACCAGGTTTATCCCGGTGCTGCTGAAACCTTGTTTGGCTGGGGAGGGAGTGGTTGACCCAGCTCCCTCCTTAATCTTGTGGCAAGCCTGGTGAGCATTGTCCGGGGCCTCAGCCTCGGCCCTGGTATCTGCGCTGCCCCCTGGGCTCTGTCTCCTTACTGTCTGGTTTTTCAATGTCCGCTACATTTTTCGATCTGTTTTCAAATATGCTGTGTTTCTGATGGCTGTTTGCTCTGTTCCGCACAAATCGGACAGGTTTTTCTCCTGTGCGTAGGGGGAAGTGGAATGTACTCCCTCCTACCTCCCACCAGAGTTTTTGTTTAGATTGCATTTCCCAGGCACCATTTTCTGTTCATGGGGGGTGCTGTAACATTGCAAGTGATTGTATAGTTTTGGGATCTGGTTCTTAATGAGCAGCCCAGGTTTAGATGGCCACCTTCAGAAGTTTCAAAGGAATCCTAGGTTGCTCATTTTCCTGAAAGTTTAGCAGATGTCTAACCCTATAAAGACACTTCTATTGGCTTCTTGAGAAGTCCAAACCTGCTGTGATATATGATCAACAACTGGGATAGGGCAGAGCTTCCAGCAGTCCTCAGGGAGGCCAGATATGAGTAACCTCAGTGTGCTATACAAATTCCATTTTTAAAATATGAAATGGAGTGGGAAGGGTCAGGAATCATGGCCTATTGGTGATGGCTGCATGAACTGACAGCAAGATTACCTCATTGACATTTTTTTCATCTTGTAAATATGTGGCTGGAAGGGATGAAATCAGTGAGCTTTATTTACATTTTGAAAAGAAAGTTCTACCTGAATACTAGAATTTGGAAGTAGTTCTGCAGAGTAAACATTGTGGTGCAGGAGCAAAAGCATTGACTCAGGACAGGCAACAGAAAGCCTGCTGGGGCGGGGAGCAAGGTGAATGAGTGCGAGCCCTACACTTACTTTTTGATTGATTAAGTTTATATACAGTTTTTCTTTGAAGTTAATAGGACCATCTTTAAGTTCTAAGTTTAGAGATTTTAAAGTGTGACTAAAGTCCTTTGTTCAACCTATGCTTTGTCACTTTCCTATGCAAGTACTGTATTTCTTTCATTTCTTATTAAAAAAAGAATAGTTTTTAATATTCAAAGGTCATTGATTTATTTCTGTTCTCAGTACTGAGATTGATTAATGGAAGCAGTACTATTTTCTCTTCATTTATTCCAGTTTTCATTTATCTTCAATGCCTATGAGTTTATAGCTTTTCTTTTCTCTTTTTCCTTTTCAGCTTTTCCTGGGCTGGAGTGAGTATCAGAAGTCATCCTTAGTTTATCCTTTGATAACTTGTTCTGCCTGATGCAGCCTCCCTCCTGACTTGGTATAGCTGTTTCCATCACGCCCATTACAGTTTATACAGTGGGGGCTTTCCAGTGTTAAGCCTTCCTTGTCACTTGGGGTGGGGCTGGGACTCTAATTCTTGTATTTTAGGTAAGGCATGTTCTTGGGGATTTTTTCTTTTGTAAATGAGTAACAGTGAAGTTAATTCAAACACCAAACTCCTAGTATTAAAACAGATTTACATATTACACTGCCTGTGAGTTCAAGGTCCATAGTACTTGATTGCCTCAACTAGAAAATGATTCATCATTAGGTATAGTTCTGTAGAGAGCATGACATGATAGAGGAGAAAGGAATTTGCAGGTGATACAGTGGCTTATACTTTGCTTGGCTCCCCTAATGGCCTTTATTTCAAAGCTCCTGTCCTGAAATTATGAGATACAGTGTGGTGTGGTAGAGAGGCTTTGGAATGATGCTGTGCTGCTTTCTGGATGGATAACTTGGGAAAATTACTTAATCTTTGTGAACTTGGGTTTCCCGATCTTTAAAATGGGAAGACTATCACTTTTTTTGAGATTTGCCAAAGGTAAATAAGAACATGTGACGTCACATCTAGCACATGAGTGGTAATTGGTGGGCACTCCAAGGCAGTTAGTGTGGTTTTAAATTCTCTTTATTCAACTGACATTTCCAAGGCAAGCTTTTTCTCTTGTCAGTGCTCAGCCCCTGATTGTGTAAGGTTATGTTGAAGTGGTTCATGTAGATAATAGTAGCATTTTCTAACATTTTATACTTCAGGTACATATTGCATAACAGAGAAACTGACAGTTCAGGAGTGATAATTAAAGATGGGATTTTAATTGAGTTGCCAATAAGGAGGTTGGTACAGGAAATTAAATTTCATGCCTAAAAATTTCATGTCCAAAAAGGCAGCTTTGTCTTAAAAGAGAGAATTTTAGAACAACAGCATGGTGAAGCACTTGCAGGGAAGCTCATAGTGCTAGGACTGACTGAGGTGCCATTCATTTTATAACAGTTGCCAGAAAAATGTGTCCCTTACAATGTTAACTGGGGACCGGAATCTTGGATCTTGGTCATTACACTACTTTCAGTAGAATTTTCATTGGTTTTCAGAGTACATTGGTTTCTTAGAGATATTTTCTTAGAGAGTAGATAAGGAGACAGGGAGGACAGGCAGTTTGTACCATGTCTGTGTTCGCTGCTGTAGAGAATTTCATTAACCAGATACTGAGTGACAGTAGAGTGCAAACTTTAACTTCTTAGTTATGACTGATAATAATGATAACTGCATTTGACTATCATGCAGATATCCTGGAAATAGGTATTTTAGAAGTAAGAAAGTTTTAATGTAAACAAAGGCTCAAAGTGAAAGATTCACAATGGCATCACAGACTTTGAAAATGGCTTTGGATTTAAAAATAAACAAACAAACAAAAAACAAAAAAAAAACACATTGCATTGGGTTGGCCAAAAAGTCCGTATGGTTTTTTCTTGTAACATAAAAGACACATTTTTTACTTTCAACAATGACTTTATTGATTTGGCTATTTTGAGTGTGCTTGGCCTCCCACATGGTAATGTTGATTGTTCTCAATGTCTTGGTTTGATTGCTGTCAAAACTTCAACTGATCTACCCAACTGTGAGGCAACGTCCAGTGAGAAATCTCCAGCATGAAACTTCACAAATTACTTTTGACAGGTTCGATCAGTCACAGCACCCTCTCCATATACTGTACAAATCGTATTTTGTGTTTCAGTTGTATTTTTACCTTTCTTGAAATAATAAAGCATACTAATGTGGAAAGTGTTGCATATTTTCTTCTATCTTCAATATTAAAAAGGCTACACAAAAATTCACCAATTATGATATTTTTTTAAAAAAATGCGCGCTGATATGACAGCTGCCACAAAACAATCTAACATACTTGTTTTGAATGAAGTTAAAGATAACTAAGTGCTACTAGCACCATCTTATGGAAAAAACCAAACGAACTTTTTGGCTGACCCAATATATACGGAAGGAGTCAAAGAGGAACATTTTTTCTTCTGCAGATATTCAAGAAAGTATGTCACTTATGTTGTTTAGAAGCTTCCTATTGAGAGCATGGCAGTGCCTTTTAGATAATTGAATCCAAAACTTTAAATTAAGAGTAAGAAAGGCAAGAAGAAGACTAACATTTCAAGAGGAGGAAGCAATAGATGAAAATCCAATCCAAGTGTTCCCATCTGTCTTTTCAGCCTGACAGTGCTCCAGAAACTAGGAGGTTTATACTGTAAACATTTTAATTGTTCAAAAGATCAGAAATTGTCTTTAAAAAGGTGAATTTGGAAAAGGGAACAGGGAAGGAGAAAGTGTAGGAGGAGAGAGAATTGTATACCTGTACCAGGCTGCCAGTCCACATTAGGACCTTTGTTCCTGTACTGTTTCTTCCTAGCATGTTACTGTGAGTTAGGTGCTCCCCCTGTGAGCCCATGACAAGTGACCATGATCATGTTCTTCGTCATGGGGAAGCTCTCAATTCTCAGGAGGGAATAGAGCAGCAGGGGCCAGTGGATACAGTTCTCACTGTTCTCTTTCAGGCTGGTAAACATTGCCTGTCTTGAACCTTGGGGTTAATGGTTTGGGCCAGTTGATTTGTCCTTATTTCAGTTACTTAATCAGGACAGAAAGGGGAAGATCGACAAAAGCATGCTGTACATGTTTATAATGGGAATGTGTTCTTTTTCTTGTTCCTCTTCTCAGTTCTCTTTGTGATTTGCACTGTTCTTCCATTTATTATCCACATCCTTGAGGAGAGACTGTTCTTGGAAATCATTTGACAGGAAAACTGCTGACCTCAGAGACCAGCTTAGATTTTATGTTATCAACAGAGATGCAGGTCCAGGTTGCAGTGGCTCTGAGTCCAGGCACCCTCTTCAGTTAGGACCTCACAAGCTGCCGTGTGAGCCTCATGAAGGGATGGTTTCCAGTGTCAGGTGTGCCCTTGCACCCGGCCTCTGGAGCTGGGCCCTGCAGTTCCTTATGGAAGCTCTCAGTCCCTCCTTTGCCTCTGAAAACTGTTGTCTTTCGCCCACTACACTTGGTTTATGGACCTTGGAAAAATGACAGTACCACCATGATCAAAACCCTCAAGCTCAAGGGATTTCTTGCACGTGATCTTGCATCTTTGCTAATTAACTCAATTTATGTCCTTATCACTATTGACATCTATAATCTTCACACAGTCTGAAATAGTTTTTGGAAATTGGCATGGTTTCAGTTTAGCCTCGCTTGGTCAGAGATGCCTAGAATTAGTAGATATTACTATAAGATGGAAAGTATGCCTGATTTTGAACTCAGTGACTTTTAATAAGTGTGCATATATGATATGAAAAGGAGAGATTCATTGCAACAGAATATTCTTTATTGCAAATAAGGTATTTGAGTATGTCATGTGCAGCCATGTGGATGCATAGAAAATAGGTAAATCTGAAATACAGTCTTTGCTTTTTAAGGAATTTGGCTTATTTTGGGAATTACGGAACAAGATGCAAGATAACACCTAAGACAGGGTTGTAGGTATAGCCTTTATGAATTGGAAGAGTTTTTATTGGTTTTGTGAACAGATGCTTATATATTTCTCAATAAATCAAAGATCCAGCACATTAAAAAATATATATGCTGTCTTTCCTTTGACAACTAATTTCTGTTTAATTTTTCCACAATATCAAAAAAACCACTTACATTATGTTATTCATGGGAATCCACTTTGGAAGGTTTTGGTTGTCAGCATGACTCTTTCTTTCTTTCTTTTTTTCTTTCTTTCTTTCTTTCTTTCTTTCTTTCTTTCTTTCAAGATTTTATTTATTTATTTTTAGAGGGCAAGGGAGGAAGAAAGAGAAGGAGAGAAACATTGACTTACAATTGGTGGCCTTTGCCTCAAACCAGGGACCCAGCCCATGACCCAGGCATGTGCCCTGCCCAGGAATCAAACCAGTGACATTTTAATTTGCAAGCCAGTGCTCAATCCACTGAGCCACACCAGCCAGGGCCCATTTCTGTTTTCTTAACATGCAATAAGTCTAATAAGCATTCCTGTTTTCACATATTTTCTAACATACACTAGAATGGAAATTTCTGCTCCATTTGTGTTCTGAGGTTTTCTCTCTATCCTTTGCCCACCCCCACATGCCCCACTGTGCCCCACTTTTTTTGGCACACTTTGAAGTCACATCTGTGCACCGCACCCCTTCCCCTCAACACACACACACTTTGGTTTTCCACAGCATGCTCTTCCTGTGATTCTCTGCTTCTCTCCAGCTGGATTTCCTGGTCTAAACATAGTGGAAGAGGATTTGAAGGAAATGTCCACTTGGATTTTGTTAGTCAAACATTGGAACTCCCAGAGTTCACACAACTTTCTCCTGTCCCCTATGGGGACCAGCTGGCTGCTAGGAAGATATTCTCTCTTCTCAGGGAAATCTCAGGAGTCTAGGACCAGGCTGAGATACTCTCCATGGAAAACCAGTAGGGGCACTGAGGAGAGAGGGGAAATAATCTTGTTTTTCGGTGAAGTGTGCCACCACATAATTCAGCCCATACCACATCAATTAGTAGAGGATTTTGTAGGTTGGAAACTAAAAATGCCCATTTAGGGAAATCCATAGACTTCAAAAGGATGCTTTAACCACAGTCAATAGGACTTGAATTGTATGGTGTGAAATAACTGGTATAAATACTTCATTCAAGTGGGTTAAGATTTAAGGGAGAGGAGAGGAGAAGAAAACTTACTATCAAATTAATTGTAATGGAAATTAAAAATTTCATTTTAACCTTTAAATCTTGGTCTAAAACTTCCAGTCCTCTGTGAAAAAGTCATTATGCTTTGACTGTTACCATGTTATAGCTACTGTAAATTGCTATGTATTTACTTTTATCTCAAGTGCTATTTTGATAGGCGGCAATAAAATACAAAATTGTATTATTTGACTGCAGTCGTGAATTACTTTATATAAGTGTTACTTACCACTTCATGTAGTAAGGTCTTAGAAATACTTGTCCGTGCCTTTGACATTTGGAATAATTATATTCCCAGGCTTTATTTGCGGTGATCTGGTCTTACACAGGAGCATTAAAAAGGTTAAATTCACCGGTATGTTCACTCAGCTGTGGCAACCAGCGAGTTGGCACCAGTTCGCCCATCCTTTGAGGTTTGCCTGGAGCCTGGCTGCCACCTTCTCCCAGCATGTCCTAGGCTCTTGCTTTGTTTTTCTATTGGTAGTCTGAGTGCTCTTGGGTTGTGAATATTTTGTCATCCCATTCTGCTCCTCAGTGGAGCTTCTGTGAGGAGGAGAGGCTTCATTGGTATACACAGCTCTAAGGACTTGGGCCAAGCTGGATTCTGAGTATTAGCCCTGAGGCTATGTCCTTGGGGTTGGAGATGGCAACACTCTGAGGTACCCAGTGTGTCAAGGAGGGGGTTTACCACTACTTTGGCTATTCCATCCTCAAACATTTCAGGGTGGAACTTTTGGAAAAATAGGAAGTGGTGGAAGAAGAAAGAATTTCCACTCATTCTGAGACAATTCCTGTTAGTATTTTGGTGTAATAAGGATAGGCATCCTGGAAACAAAAGCTTTGGCTAAGATATTCTCATATTCTCTGCTGGCTCTGCAGTTGGAGAGAGTAGTGCAAATCAAACACTGCCTTCTGGCAGGTACTGAATAACTGTCTTTTCATTGTGAGAGGTAATAATAGCACCCCTTTTCCATTAAGAAGAGGTGTGTGTTATAAGACATTGAACGCATGATCTGACACTTGCATTTTGTTAGAGTTTTTATTGGAAAGAGGTTCCATTGAGTTGAGGGACAGTAAGTATTTGATGTGAGTGATGATACCTGATCACATGAAACACTCTAAAATGCCAGGATTGGTCTTCCTGTCACTTAGCTGTATTGGCTAACTTTATTAGCTTTTTCTGTTGGTTCAGGAGGAGTTAGATGACTCTTCATAAAAGGTTATCACATGAATAACAAAGGCCTGATTTAAGTTACTAGTGCAGTGATTGGTGCTTATTGCCAAATTGGGAATACTTTCTGCACAACATGCTGACTTGGATAAGCTCTTTTGAAGTCTACTCATTAAGGTTTGAACTTTGGATGGAAAGAATATTGCCTTCATCATCCACTTCTGGAAACAGAGGATGAGTTGTTTTCTTCTGGTTAGCTCGTTCCCACTAGTGAATTATAATTTATAGGCAGCTTAGGAGCTGGTTTTCTTTTGTTTCACAGGAAAATTCCCCGCAAAAATAAATTATTTGCTGGGAAAATATGACTAAAACATAGTGTTCTGGGAAAAGCAATATATTAATAGATTAGGAGAACTACATGTCTCCAGTGCATATCCAACTTTACCTCCCTGTCTTACAAGCAGAATACTATGCAGATTGCAGGTGGTGTTGCTATTTTAACCATAGTCCTCTCTGTGCCACAACCACACTATCTATTATGGAATTATGTGCCAAGTACAAGGCTGAGAATTTTTATTGCATCTAATACTTACAACAGCTCAGTGAAGGTATCATTTCATAGCAGATAATCAGCTTCCTCAAGGTTGTGTGAGCAGAGTGGCAGTGATGGGTTTTCAGCCTGGTTTGTCTGACAGCAAAGCCTGTGTTCTCTCTGTATCTCCCATCCCCAGTTTACAGTGCACAAGGGTATAAATAAGAAAAATGATTCTTCTATGACTACTGAGACTAATTCAAATTGATATAGAAAGTATATAAACATTTAGACAACTTAATCAGAACATGTAAGAATAAAGACTGTGCCCCCTGTGCATCTTTTGTATGTGGAAAGCTGTTAATTGTGTCTTCTGTATAGCCTTCTCTGTTTTGTTATCTGAAATTTTAGGGTTGTGTGGGTGGTGGTGGTGGTGGGGATAGGGAAGGAAGGGAAATGAGTAAAGTAGGGGGAGGGAGGGAGATCGAGGATCTACTTCTGGTTTAGGTCAAGTATGTGTGTAGCTTTCTAGAGATGGGATTGCTGGGCTACTTTTCTCTTAGTCACTCTTTCTGGCTTTTGCTTGAAGTGCTGTATCTTTCATAAATTAAGACATGTTTTAATATTTCTATATTCTATCCTATTTGTCATTTTTCTATTTTTCTGTCTTAAGTCCCAAACTGGTTTTTTTAATTCTGACAAGGCACTTCCACATGGCTTTTTGTTCTCATAATTTTTATGAACTTTCTCTTTGTTTTTAAAGATTATAACTGTTGACTCATTTTGTTAAAGCTGATTCATTCCACAAAAATAAAATAGAAATTCTGTTAAAATTTTAATTTGCAGTGAGTTATAACTATAAGTTATTTCAGGGGGGCATTCATGTCATTACAATAGTTAATTCTAATTAACCAAGAAAAAAATATATGTAAACTTTCCTTTTCCTTTTGTCTCTGTCACTTCTAAGGTTTTTTAAAATTTCAATTACATGTAAATTTAATGCATTTGTGCTTCTTAGGTACTTAGTGGTTTTGATTGCTATTGTCAGTTTTTCTCATTATATTTTTAGACAGGCTATAGTTTAGATATAGAAAAGCAATTTTATGAAAATAATTTTTATAATCTTTATGAATAATCTTAGTTTTATTGTGATTTAAGTTAACTCTTCAGTTTTAAAGGTGTATAATTTTATTACATTCATATACTGATAATTTTGCCTGTTCCCTGTATTTATAGCAATTCTTCACTTTTCACTTGCACTGGCTAGCACTTCAGAATCATGTTAAATAATAGGTGTTAATAAGCATTTAGCTAATTATATGCTAGACTATATAATAGTGTTAGGGTATAAGGATCTCCAGGTCTACCGTAAAAACATGTGACTGATGGTCACACTTAAAATTTTTGTAGCGCATACAGAAAATAAATTAAAAACAAAAGTACATTGGGAGGTAAGAGAACAGGACTAGAGGTTGTGGGGAGTAAATAATGGGACGATCAAGGTGGAAGAAGAAGAAAGTCCTCCAATGGATAGCCTGCAGTTGATGTTGTGTTGCTACCTGTTGATTCCACTAATGCTTCATTGTCAGTTAAATGTAAAGCTCAGTATATCTGGCAGGTGCTGTGAAGGTTGGGAAGGTAACATCCTTTCATGAAGTGCCTGTGACACAGTGGGTACTCTGTAACTGTTTGTGAAAGGATAACTGAAGGAGGGATTCTTGGTGATGGGTGCAGTAGAAGCCTGGATGTTGTAAATGCGTTGTAGAGGCACACTTGTCATAGGATTGTACAACAAGATACTTTGTCCTCCTTTATGGCTGCATTCCTTGCAATCAGAACAGTCCCTGGCACAATAATGGATGCTTGGGAATGCATTAACCTAGGATAGAGATTACTGCTCATGGTGATTTTTGGCCAGTGTCATGGAGGAGGGGGGAGAGTAGATGGAGAGGGAGAGGCAGTTCCTTGAATTAGAAGAGTTTCATGCAAGTGGACCATCAGAAACAGGGTGGAAGGGCAGATCCGCAGTGTTGGAGGTAGAGGGTATTAGCAGAGGAGCCAAGCAGGGAGGGGAGGACACACAGTGGTGGAGAGTGGAGCTCTCTAATTGGTGCAATGTGAATGCCATCTGGTGGTCAAGGTCTTGGCCTTTGTGTGGCTGGCTGCCTGGCTTAGGCACTTGGTTGCACATTTTCTGTGTTTCTCAAGAGGATTGTCCAGGTGGTACCCCTACTTCCATTTCTGCACACTGGCCCTGCTGTTCGACTGGGTTTAGTTTATGTTTCATTGGTTAGAGAACTGTTTCATGTGGCTAGCCCAGCTCCAAGGGATCCTGCACAGAGTAGGAGATTCTACCTTTTCCAGCACCTCAAGCAAAGCTACCAAGGGCCAGAGGGATGTAGGAACAGGTGCTGAGGCATTAAGTTACAGTGTCTGCCACAGAACCACCCTAAAAAGCTGCTTTTGTAACTCATGTCCTTCACCCACTACATTGCAAACATGGTTCAGCATCTTTCAAGAGTGGTTTTTTAGTCATTTTAGTCATGGAGCCTTTGATTAAAAGAATCCTCATGAGGGAACTTGTTATGATGGCCTATGACAAAAATAACTGCTTTGAGTTTTGGGAAAGTGTTTAGAGGAAAAGAGCCAAGGTCACCTATTTGAGCCCCCAACTCTTTACCATAATACCTCCTCTCTGGGATCGGGTTGGAGGGAGATGGGCTAGGTATTGTGGAAGCCCCTTAAAACTCAGCGAGAGTGTTAGCAGAGTACTTGTAACAGGAACATTTTCACTTTCAGTTGAGTTACGTAAAAAGTGGCAGTAGAAATTACTACTGGGAAGATTTGACTTTGCATTCACAACTCCCAATACTTTGCTAATTATGTATATAAAGATTTTATTTATTTATTTGTAGACAGAGGGGAAGGGAGGGAGAAAGACAAGGAGAGAAACATCATTGTGTGATTGCCACTTGCATGCCCCTAACGGGGGACCTGGCCTGCAACCCAGGCATATGCCCTGACTGGGAATCGAACTGGCGACACTTTGGTTTGCAGGCTGGCACTCAATCCACTGAGCCACACCAGCCAGGGCTGATTTCAAAATCTTAAGAATCATCCTGTGAGTTTATAAATAAAACCCAGCATTATTTTTTGGATTGAATCATTTTAGTGAACTTTTGTTATGTCTCTGTGTTGTATGTGTTTCATTGACTTCTGTGAAACTACACGAGATTTCTCAGTGAACTGCACAGCACATTGATTTCATATGTAATCAGAGGTAGTATTATCCCAGAATCTTTCCCTTAAGGATACTGAGCACCATGATGGCACTGAACGCCATGGGAAGAGTTTCTCTGTAGACAGTGGGTGTTCTGCTTGGTCTCTGGTCCACTTGCTGTACTTATCTGCACTGGGGCTGTACTTGGGGCTGTTCAAAAGTATTCGAATTTTTCGTGTCCAGAAAAAAAAAAGAGAAAAGAAAAGACACAAATGGAAATTAGCCATTCTTCTTGTTCATCAAAGATTCTCTCTTAAAATGTGTTTGCCCTGTAAAAGCATAGCAGTAGGCTTTTCCACAGGCAATATTCTTATTTCTAGGTTTGCTGTTTTATTGCGTTTGGAGATATTGTCAGCCCATTTGCAAACATATCAGTTTCACTAAGCCATGATGTTCGCTTTTGGGAAAAAAGTTTCTTGTAAAACAAATATGTTGCATTTACACTTCCATGTGATTTGTTGAAAGTTGAATTCATGAGTCAGTGAGTTGTGATGTCTACAATATTTAATGTTCACCAGATTGTCGGTGTGGTGCTATTTCTACATAGACTTTTAAAGTTGTTTCATGTTTTAAACACTTTAAGCCACTGTTTACCAATTATACTTGGTATATTTGGTGACTTCATTGATTGTTTTTAATTCTTTGAAGTCTGGTTCTAAAAAAATGTCAATTTCCTTTAAAACTTTGAATAAAGGTTTTGTCTTTGAGTTACTAGGAGAAGGGAGGGAACATGACAGGCTGATGGCAGAGGGATTTTGAAGCTTCAGAACAGATTGATGTGGAAAGGAGGGAGACCTGAGGAGATGACAGATAGAGGAGTGGGAGGTGTGAGAATGGGGGAGCCAAAAGAACAGTTCAGCTCTGAACACACCTTTTATAGTCCTGTCAGGAACCGATGATATATTTCCATTTTGTTTTAATTGGCAGAGGTGATTGACAGAGCAAGTCATTTGGTGTCATTGCCACTCATTCCAAGGGCTGGTGACTTTGAAATACTTGGGTCATGAAAAAAGCTGAATCCTAATGGTAAATTTGTTTGTAGGTAGACCAGATCCCTTGATACTTAAAAAAAAAAAAATGTTATTTTGCATTCACAGCATGTGTGTCTCCTTGAATTAATTACTATCAGATAGTGGCAATGGGAACCTTTTTCTCTTCCCTCTCCTCTTCAGATGAGCTTGGGGCCTGGCTCTGAACAGCTGCCATCTCTTTTTTTTTCCTGGTTAGCTGAAGTGATTTGACATCTTACCTTCTCCCGCTTGCTGGTCTGTGAGCTAGCAAGCTGTGTCAGCAAGAGGGGTTATGAGTGAATGGCAGTGGTGTCAGTGCCCTTGCCTTCTGTGATTACCCCCTACCCATTCTGAGGTCTTGTTCTGTTCTTTTTCCAATTTCTCTGAAAGAAGATAGAGCATGTTTCCCACTCAGGGTCATGAAAATGTTTTGTATTATGTGTGAACAGACCTTCTACGTGTCAGTTTGTGTTTAGTTCTGTGAAACCACTTAAGGGAACAATGCATGGACTTTGCATTTTTTTCTCTCACTTCAACATCATAGCACTAGTGAAATCACCTGTTCAGGATGCTGCCCTAAGCCCAGGAAAAGTTGTCAGACATGATGTTGGGAGCAGTGGAAGGGGGTGCTTGTATATTAGTCTGTAGGAGTCTGGGACACAGGAAGATTGTCAAAGTAATTGTGGATCTGGAGTAGAGGTTCTGAGACCTTCCCAGCTTCCCATCACAATTCCTGTCATTTTCTCTCCTCTTTCCCTCTCTCCCTGCACCTGTGGGATTTTAGCATTTTAATTAACACAAGGCCGGTAGACACTTATTTGGCTAGACTCCTAAGCAGTACTTTGAAATGGTTGATTACTTTCTCTTTTCCTGAACAGCTTTGGTCTAGTATTTATTAACTGCATTTAAAAAAATAAACTGTGACTGATGTGGTTCAGTGGGTTGGGCATCTTCCCGCAAACCGGAAGGTCACCAGTTCAATTCCTGGTCAAGGCACATGCCTGGGTTGCAGTCAGGTCCCTGGTTGGGGGGCGTGGGAGAGGCAACTGATTGATGTTTCTCTCACACATCGATGTTTCTCCCTCTTTCTCACTCTCTTCCTCTTTCTCTAAAAAGAAAAAAGTAAACTTAATTTTGGAATGTGTTCAGATGATAGAGAAGTTTCAAAGATGGCACAGAGAATTCCTTTATACCCATCATCCAGACTCCCCTTGCATTACTATGGTTCATTTGTGAAAACTAAGACACCAACAATGGTATGTTACTTAACTAAACTCCAGACTTTGTTTAGCGTTCACCAATTTTTCCATTAATGTCTTCATTCTATTCCAGGGCCCACTCTAGGATATCACATTACATTTAGCTGACAAGTGCATTTTAATAAAAAATGTACATACAGTTCAGTGATTGGTAATTTTGTTTAAAGGAGTGGTGGGGAGAGTGAGGTATCTTCTCTTAGCCTTAGTGATTCCTGACTTCCATTTGTAAATATTTTTTTCAGATATATCAAGCATAGCCATTTGCTGAATAATTCCACTTGTACTTGTTCTGGTTTTATGTTCTGTTGTACTGTGTGTGTTAAGCACTTAAGAGTTACAAATAACATTAGCAGTAGGTTCTCTTTCATTTTACAAGGTTTTGAATACATAGTACTTTTGATGTGCGATGGAGTTTATTAAAAATAGTATTCTACCTGTCGGCACAGGTGAGTCTAGTACCAGCTTTCCCAGTGGTACTTGTAAAAGTCTGATTGTTTTCTCCAGCTATCTAATAAAAACTATTGTTCTTAAAATTATAGATGTGTGTATCACATAGGATGGTTAGTCCAGTGTGTGGGGAGGGTGGTGGGGGAGGAGAGGGTAATTATTAGTGAGTTAAAACTGGCATTAAAAAAAGAATAAAGTAGAGAATATCTGAGCACATTGCACACAGTAAGACTGGTAGCTTTAGGAGAAAGATCAGAATCCCATCTTGTTCAACAAGATGTCACACCTGGTCTTGCCTTCCTCCTAGGCCTTTGCTGAGGTGCATCCTGTATTCTGGATGCCGTATCTCGCTCAGTATTCTGCAAACCATCTGCTGTCTGTCCCAGGCTTTCTGCCCTTGACACAGCTTGTTTTGGGGTCCTGTTTCTTGGATGTATCAGGCTGCCTTGCTGTGGTTTTGCCTCCCCAAATATAAGCTTGTTGAGGAAGGAGAAATTACTTTTACCTCTTTGGCTCTGGCGTAAATGCTACTCAGCAATGTTTGTGGCAAATGTCTTCCCAGTCTGTGGTGGGGTCAGGGTTAACTGCATGATTTCACCTATCACTGAAGGCAAAATGGAGCCAGTCACTCCAGAAGAGCTTTCAGGTTTTGACTGTTCGAAGTGTGGAAATAGAAAATCCTCCTTGCTTGATCTCGTAATCAACAGAATACACTGTGGCCTTTGTTAAAAAGTGAAAAGCAAATTGTATGTGTGAGGTACCTTTGACCTCAAACATGCACTGTAGAATGAATTCTTGGAACCAGGTCCACACCCTGTACCCCTGTCCTTGCACCTGCCTCCTTCATGTTTCCGGACCAAGTCTCGGTGAGGCAGCTGGGATGGCACAGTTATCTCCACAGTAAAGAGGGTGGGGGTTGGGGGGAATTCAGAGCATCCAACGTTTTGTAATGTGTAAAGTAACATTTCTAAAATTCCAAAATAGTCCTTAGACTTTCTTTGTAATTGTCACTTTTCAGTGAATATAGACAATAGTGCGGAATTACTTATTTAAGCAATCTGTTTCTGTTTTACTTTTTTTTTTTATAACACTGTTAATGAAAAAAGTTAGCATTAAATTGAGTTTAACCAAACACATATTGTAAATTCCTGGGGGGTGCTTGAAAGGTGGACTTAAGCTCTTAGAGGAAAACATTTATCTATTTATTCATTCCACAAACCTTTATTAATCATGCAGTCTGTGCTAAGCCACATTTTATTTGGGCTGTGGGAAACATACCCCCTGATTTGTGCACCTGCCTGGCAGTACGGCTGTGTGGATGGTGGATTTTTGTCACTGAAGTTGGGATGTCTGTGCAGGAGGAGGTTTGGAGGGGATCAGAGAGCTACATTTGGCAACATTGATAGGATATTTTTTTATTTCTGTAAAGCTGAAAATTCTGTACTCATTTTGTCATAATCAAAGAAAATCATTACATTTTCCTAATTTTCTGTTCTGTGAGTTTTAAAATTTTGCTATTTTGTTGCAATATAATGGTCATCTGTTTTTCTGCAGTCATCACATATGTATTAAATAAAAATGAATATTTTGTTTTGATTGTCTTCTCTTCACCCCATTGGTGAGGGAGGGATTCCTGCTCTGGGGTTGTGGGGATGGTCAAACACGTGGCCCCTGACAGACCAGGCGGATGCAGCCATCTGATAGTCATCCTCACAGCCCCAGGGAGGAGAACACGGCACATCAATCATGGGGCCTACACTCAGGAGCAGGGTGAACAGCAGGGGCCATGGAGCAGGCTTTGTAGTAGCTTATTTGAGAAATTCATGGACAGACAGGGATCTGAAGGCTACTCCTCAGGGATAAACAGGAACTATGCCTGGTCCCTGTGGTATGGAGGATGGTTTGCCTGTACATTGCCTTCCCCTAATCAGTGTGGGTCATTCATATTTTAAAAATTAAATCTCTCTCTGGGGATGGATCATACATCTGAGTCCACCACAGCCAGAAGGGAAGCACAAAGAGCTACTTGGGCTGCTGTCAGAGTACTTTCTGGTTCTTCTAGGAGAATGTTCATTGCATAATGTAGGCAATTTGTTGTGTGTATCTTCCTTAGTGTATTTTTAAGTAAGTGGAATTTTTTTTGTGCTTGCAGTTGTCAGACTGGCTTACTGTAGGAGATCCTTCTATATGAAATCAAGATAATACTACTCGAGGATGTTTAGCTGTACTTTTACGTGTAGGATACTTCAGATTATCAATTGGTAACATTATATCTTTAAAAAAGTGGGCTCCTTTCAGCATTTTAAGGATTTCCATAAGAAGAGCATTTGATAATTTTGTCTAATGTGGAAACCCATAATATTACACCAAATATGAAAAAGTATTTTAAATGTTAATGAAATTAATGTCCTTGCTGAGAATTTGGAATCTTTGATTGCTGCTTCTAAGTAATGAGAAGAAAAAAGCAACTATAGAAATGGTTGTCATGGCTGGGTAGCTCAGTTGGCTTCAGCGGCATCCTGTGTGCCAGTGTTGTAGGTTTGATCTCACTTAGGACATGAACTTGAAAAACCCAACCACCAGTGAATGCATAGAGAAGTAGAACAACAGCCCTGGCTGGTGTGGCTCAGTGGACTGAGCTGCAGCCTGCAACCCAAAGGGTCATTGGTTTAATTCCCACTCAGGGCACATGCCTCAGTTGTGGGCCAGGTCCCCTGTAGGGGGCATGTGAGAGGCAACCACACATTGATGTTTCTCTCCCTCCCTTCCCTGTCTCTAAAAATAAATACATAAATAAAATATTAAAAAAAGTGGAACAACAAATCGATGTCTCTTACTCCCTCTCTCCCTCCCTCTTTCTCCCTTTTCTTCCTCCCTTCCTCTCTTTAATTTAAAAATCAATTAAAATATATAAAAGAAATGGTTGCATTCTGCTGAATAATAAAAACATTTTTCTGTAGGCTTCAATGACATCATTTGATTTGGGAGCACTTAAAAATAGGCAGCAGTGTGAACATATTTATTGTCATATTTATGGTTCATTGTATTACAACAAATGCAAGTGAAATTTCTTTTATTATTGACCTTTTACATTACGTTTAAGATGGGGAACTACTGGCTACTAATGTGACTATTTTTCTAGTCTGTGAAAATCTTTGGAATGATATTTTTTCTGCATTAGAATCTTTTGGGAATTTTATTTGGTGTGTTTTAAAGTACAAGTTTCCTGAAGGGTATTTGCATATATTTGAAGCACTGTGAAATTTTGTTAAGTATTTGAGAATAAAGTTTGGGGACTTTTTGTAAAAACTGTGTTATATTAATTATAATAAATTATTAACTAGACTGAGGAAAATGGAGTAGGGAGGGCTTGTTCTCTGCATGTTCCTCACCTCCAGATCCATTATGCACATCACTAAGCCTCAGAATGCCTAGAGTCTAATAAAGAGACTGAATGAATTTGATCTTTGATCCAGAATGCATTTTGACGGTCTCAAGGTTAATATAGTTGAACATCATTTGTCAGATGTCAGGTGCTCACGAGCTGTGCCAAATAAATTGTAGTGAATGGGCCTGGAGGGGTTGGATGGTGTGGAACATGTGTGTGTAGGGTGGGGGTGAACACTTTTGTTATAGGTAGTGGGAGACACTTAATTCTCAAACAAGAGTGTGTTAACCAACAGGGCTGAAAGAACTTTATTCTGGCAATTTTATTCAGGCTCATACCCCTGCATGCCTGGAGGAGCTGCTCCTTAGAATTGTGTTTTGCTCTGCACTTCATGGAAACCACCCACCCTGCCCTGTTCCTTTGGTCTCTCGGCTCCATAGGCATGTGAGCTTCAGACTCATGTGCCCAAGTATTAAACTTGACTTCTCAGAATGATGGAGTAGCTTGCTACACTGTGTGAAATGGAATGGGTGATCTGGGTTTTGTGGGCTCAAAGGCTGGTACAATCATAAGGGGAGTGGGGCCCTTAGGTCTTGTAGTGCCCCTTTATTATTACGGGTGAAAATGGACAGAGCTTTTAATTGCCAAGCTCACACAGCTAGTTACTGGCCAAGAGTTGATTCCCAGTTTGCAGAAACTCATGGAAGACTGCCCACCATCCTGGGCTCTGAAGCACTGTGTGGTTGGAGAACCCCCTCTTAGGTCTGCTGAGGGAGGAGAGAGTTCAGTTGCAGTGTTGGCCTTTAGTATGCACCTGAGAGACAGGAGCTTGTTCTGGGAAACAATGCACTTAGAAGCTATCACGTAGAGCTTGAAGTGATGCTACACCTGTCTTTGAAACAGTTACCTCTTGATAGTTCAAACACATTTAGGCAGAAATTACGAGGAGCCAGTGGATTACCTGCCTGATCCCTATCAGCTGGAAAGAACTTGGACCCAGCCCTAGTCTAGACAAATTTATGCTTAGATACTGTTTTTATCTGCTACATGGCTTAGAACAAAGTTTTTGGTTTTTGTTTTTTAAACCCAAAGTGTACTAACCTAAGGTAATCAGTCCCTATCAGCAAACATTTTAGGTGTACGAGCCTTTCTTTGCCTGTTGTCAAAGTGACTTGTCTTTGAGTTCTAATCCTGGTGTAGTAGGCAGAGCTCCCACTGCTGGCTGCCCATCAGCCTCACCCGGGTTTTGAAGGAGTGGGTCTGAGTTGGGATGGTTGCAGCTATTTAATAAAGCTCCCCAGGGGTTTCTGATGAAGTCAGACTTGAATATCACTGGTGTGGACCCTCATTCCATTTTCAGATAGATAGACACTAGGTAGTTGTGCCCCCAAAAGAGTAGATTTCACAGTGTACGATACTAGCCTACACGGTTGTGGAAGGGAGTGTTTTGAATCCTGGCTAATGATAACAGTAACTAGTACTTACTGAGCAGTGACTAAATGCCTTAATTTATTTTAACTACTTTAAATGCCTTATTCTATTTTACTTCCTCAATGAGTTGACTACTCTTGTCATTCATATTTCTCAGAGGAGGAAACTAAGACAGAAGGTAATTTGCTCCAGCAGGGTCCAGAGCTTTTACTCTTAACTCCCTGTGCTCAGTGAATTCATACTTCCTTCATATTCAAGAGTGACACAGCCATACACTTATGAAGCAGAATGTAAAGGCGCTGGCGTTTCTACTGTGTGGGTATTTGTGCAACAACATTCAGTAGACAGTGTGAGGGGGGAGCTCAGGAAGCCTCTACTGCCATTGACAGCACAGTGAGTCTGACTTATCCCTGAGCTCATCTCCATCTCTTCCCCACCCTGTGGTGCCAGTGTCTTCAGGATCAATAACTTAGCATAGCAGTAAGTAGAAAAACAAAAATATCTCATGGTCCAGTACATTTTCTGACTTGTGGGTTTGATGCAAAGTGGCCAATGTAACAAATATATATATTTTCACTGTAGTATTTTCTGAGCTTTGCTATTGTGATGATAACCAAATTTTAAATATTTCATTGAGACCAGAAGCAGGGCAGCTCATTATATATAATTTAATTTTTTATTAGTAAATTTAGAAATGTGTGAGCTTTAAAAAAAAAAAAACCTGACCATGTAAGAGAAATGAAGGGAAATAACTATTGCTGTGATCACAAGACAGTGGGTGCTGGCACAAGCTGTTACTAAAGGGCAGGTGTGATTTGGAAGGCCATTGTAATTGTATGAAAAAAGCCATAAATCTCAATGCAACTTGTAACTGCACTGCATTGGGTTTTTTCTTTTAAAAGGCATTTTATATAGAAAAATATTTTAAATAATATAGGATCAATTTAGCAACATTTTCAAATTACCTGTTCAGTTTCTCATGAACCCATGAGTTTATTCTAATATCAAATTAAACTGTCCCCACCCTGGGTATGCAGTTTCAGTTAAGGTGCTTTAACCTTCCTGCTCACACAGCACTCTCTGCTGGCAGCTCTGGCTTTTAACTGTGATCACAGACCAATCACTGTGTAAGTGTAGAGGGAGGAACATGAACTTGAGAGTCAAAGGACTTCTAAAGCATGACTCCCAGCCACTGGACCCCTCTGTGGTATGGCCCAGAGTGTAAGAAGGCTGCCCAGGAAAAAGCTGGCCACTAGTCCTGGTCCTGTGGCCCTGCAGAGTCATAGAGCCTGAGGGCCTTCAGTCCTTCAGATATATCACTGTGATCAATACTGGAGCACATTTTAAAACACAGTGTACTAGAACAATGCAAAATTTATGCAGTGGTTTGGTTTTTCCCCTAAGTAGAGAACTAGCTGTGGAAAATGGGAAGTTTGAAAGTTTTCTGACATATCAAAGCTGAGATTAATTACTGTGATATGATCAATATCCTTACATTTTGGTTTTTAAAAGATTGTTTGAGATACAGTAATGAGCTGAAAGAACTTTATTATCTTGTGACAGGCAGGTACCATGTGCCTTTAAGGTGAAAGAAATCCCTCAAAAAATCATAACAGATGTCATGACTTTTTGGGGGGGGGGAGAAGAGGAGAAAGAAAGGGAGAACGTGTGTGTGTGTGTGTGTGTGTGTGTGTGTGTGTGTGTGTGTGTGTTTCAGCTGTCATTGAGGACTTGTCCACCGAAGGCTTCAGGTATATGTGAGTAAAACAGCATCCTCTGTGGCAGGGTTGTCCAACCTTTTCCCGTCTCTGGGCCACACTGGAAGAAGAGTTGCTTTGGGCCACACATTAAATACACAAAAGTCTCATAATGTTTCAGTACGTTTATGATTTTGTGTTGGGCCACATTCACAGCCATCCTGGGCTGCATGAGGCCTGCGGGCCACAGGGCAGACACCTCTGCGACGCCTTGAAGTCAGTTTGTTTGGCAAGTGGGAATATTGAATCAACACTCTACGTTTAGCCATGCTTTGTGAAGATGACTCTGTGTTTTGGAACGGGGTTTTAAACATGCTTTGCAATATCCTAAATGCAAAGGCAAACAAGATGAATTTAAAAGTTTTTGAAATGGAGAGCTTTTAGAGCTTGGTCAGTGAGATTTTTGCAGCAAGTTTGTATAGGAAGTTTGAGGCCTCATGTGTCCAGAAATGAAGAGGAAAATGAATGACCATTGGAGCTCCATTATGAATAATTAAGTCCAAGTTAATTGGCTCCCAGTTGAGATTAAATAGCTACTATGTTCTTCAGTCCCTACTAGTCATAGGACCCTGGATATTTCCTAGGGTTATAGTTTACAGTGACCTTGTGCAAAAGCATTGAATTAATTTACTGAGAAAACAAGAGCAGGTAACCTGTCATTTGTTTTCTGTGTAGGTGATGTCCAGTGCAAAGTGCAAGGGTGAATGGCAGGATGGTGATGTGTGAAATCTTACTACTATTTAGAAAATAACCAAGGCAGTGTTTCTAGAGTTAGAGTTTGTATATTTGCAATTTAATGTATGCTTAATTGAAAGTATTAGTATAATCCAAATATACATTGCTCTCATGTAACTCAGATTAGCAGTGGTAATTAATTTATATCTTCTCTTAGATACTGAATTGGTTTTGTTCTAATTGGCAAAAGCTTGGAGTCTGACACCTCTAAGACATGCTGGTCCAGTAGTATGTCTGTGATTTGAGGTGAGGAGCAGTGAGTGATGCTTCCCTCCCCTGTTGATCCTGAGAGTAGCAGGGAAAGCTCCCTCCTTACTGTCCTCTTCTCAGGTTAGCCAAGTGTCTGAAAGAGGTGCCCAGCAGCTGCGGTGGGCCGAGGGAAAGGCTCAAATCCTCTGTGCCTCTGAAGCCTGCCTGCATTTTAGTGTCTGTTGTTTTTCTTCTTTTTACATGGTTTACTCTGTACTCTATTGGTTCCTCAATTGTTAAATTTTTTTCAAGACAACATGGAAATAGAGGGAAAAAAGTAGCTTAATTTGAAGATCGGAATTCTGTTATTTTTAGAATGCAATCTCAGCTCTGGGTTGATTTCCTTAGCTTGCCATAGTCTTTGTAAAGAGTGTGATGTTGCTTAAGATTTTTATGTATCCAACTTGATTTTGTTTCACTATCATTTCCCTTGGGTGAGCTTTTCCAAAAGTACTTTGACTATTTGGTGTAGGTTTAAAAAACTAATCACCTTTCAAGGTTTTTATATTGCCTTCCTAGTATTATGCAGCAGAAATTTTTATCAAATGCTCTCTAATTAATGAGGAAAGTGTTTTAAAAATTTTTTTTCATAATATTGTGGCTTCTCATCAAATAAGAGTGACAATTCTTGAAGGCAAGTTATTGTACTTAAAGGGTGGTGGAAGGGGGGAGAGGGGAGGGAATTTCAGGGGAAAGGGGGATGATTTGCAGGAACCAAGTATAAAGGACACATGGATTTTCCACCACTAGGGGGGTAGAAATGGGAGGGAGTGGGGAGGGGTGGGGCGGTGGGCTGGGATGGGAGTAAAAGACAGAAAACTGTACAAGAACAACAATTAAAATCACATTAAAAAAAATAAAAGGTGGAGTTTGTTTTAATAAATAATTTGGAACACTTCAATGTTGTTAGTTGAGAAGAATTCCTGACACAGTACAAAATGGCATTATTTCCAAGGCATTTTCTTTTTTAAAAGTAAGAAATAACACACCTTGTACCATGAACTAAAATTTTGGTGCCAATCTCCATGTTGGTCCATCCAAAATAAGACAAGTTTGTGTGGGCAGTGCCAGATGCCTGTGGGGCAGGCCTATGCCGGAATAAGACTGGAGGCTTTGCTTCAAAACACATTCTCACCTGAATCACATGGGCTTTGCCTCTCCTGGGTCATCTTGTATTTTTTTTTTTTTTTTAAAGAACAGGCTCTAGTGTTATGTTTCACCATATGCAGATGTGCCAATTTTATGCTACTTAAATCATATATGTACACATACACACACACACCCTATGCATTACTCAGCTGTGATGTGAAAGTTGGAAATCGTGAACCTGAAGTTCAATTCTTTGTCCAAATCTCAAGTTGGCTTGAGATGTCTTGGCAGTGAGGAGAGGGTGAGAGCGTTATGTGCAAATGCCTTGAAGGTGGGTCACTGTTTTCCTTGCACTCATGCTAACTACATTTGTGGCCTCAGCTGTCAGACAGGTTTTGTTTTTCCTTGTCTAGTCCTGTTGATCTAATTTTTATTTTGGGTTTTTGATAAACAGGAAGAGCTGCTTTAATATTCTGAGTGAATGTTTGAAAAAACTGCTAAACAAATTTGAAGAATGAGAGTTTTATGCAGAAAGGATTTAACTTTGAAACAAAGGAGGATGGGGAGAATCAAAATAATTACATAATTAAAATTTAGAATAAAAAATTGATTTGAGGGTCTTCTGAAATGCCTTTTTTCTCTTCAAACCTTAAATTGTGGGTTCACATTTGCTGCTTCTGTTGCTGTTTAGAACAGTTGTGGCACTTGAGGTGATGCTAAGGTTAGGGCTTGAGCGCCATCAGTCACATAGGTCCAAAAGATCTCTGCCCTTGTTCAGCCCTCCTGCGTGTGGCCAGCTCAGCACAGTTTCACTGAGGCGCTGGGGAGAGTGCAGGGAAAGCATGTGTTGTGTCCTGGCTTCACTCCCTGTCGTTCAGACTTGTCGTGCATGTTTTGGCCTCCTCACCTTGTGCTAAGAGTTCCTCTGATTGAAATGAGATAATTCTTCACAAAGTGTTCCTTGTCTTCAGTATTTTCTGAAGTTTTGTTATTTCTGTGCCACATGGTTGGCATTTGGTTTTTGTAATTGGGTATTGCTAGTGAACTTTCCATAGACCTGTGGCTTGCCTCCCAAGATTGATTTTAAAGTCTGGAGAATACTTGTTATCCCTGACTTGGTTGTACCAAAATTGTTCCCAAACAGTTACTTGTAGACTGGGTGTTCCTAGTTGGCTAGTTGTGTGCACCATGCCAGCTTGTAATGTCCAGTTGTTACTGTGTGCTGGAAGCCTGGAGACCATTTTCTCAGTCATTAGGAACCTCCATGTGGGTGGTCTTCCCTGTCCTTGGCTGTTCCTGCCTGCAGGATCCTTCAGCAATCCATATGGGGCTTCCTGCATATGTGTGAGGCTCCAGGAAGTAGGTGTTGTGGCTCTGACACCATCACTACACTCTGGTTTGGAAAGTTGTGCTGGGTGGATGGTGGCTACAGAGCTCAGCTCTGCTACTGCAAGGACACATGTTTACAAACATGTTTAACTAAGCACATTGTAGGAAAGGTTAGGCAGTTTTAATTTTGTATTAAGATTAAATTATTGTGGTCATGGGAATAGTTACCTTATTTCCACTTAGAAAGGGAATGCTGCCTGGAGCTACATTCCAGGCAGCTTTCATGAACTAACATCATAGCTGAGCAGCATATGACCCTCAGGACAATCTAACCACTTCACTGTGCACACAAGGCCTCAGTGACCAAAAGGAGGAAATGACTTGTGCAGAGTCAGGCCATTTTCCGATAGAGCTAATTTGTTTCTTTGCTTCCATGAAGGACTTTTGTCAGGAACTTTAGGTATGCTACAGAATAGGAAAGTACAGCCTGTGGTATCTGTGCTTGCTGTATTTTGTTTTAGTGCATATATTGTGGTGCTTTTATGTGTTTGTTTCCCCTTGAGATACTATGTACCATAAATTTTTAGAAGGAATAAATTAAAGGTGTTAGGTATGTAAATTTCCAATACTTCCTAAGGCAGGATCCCCAACCCTGGGCCATGGCCCAGTACTGCTCCTTGGCCTGTTAGGAACCTTGCCCCACAGCAGGAGGTGAGCAGCTAGTGAGTGAGAGGGAAGGTTCATCTGTATTTACAGCTGCTCCGCATCCCCTGCATTAGTACCTGAGCTCCACATTCTGTCAGATCAGCCTTGGCATTAGATTCTCATAGGAGCGCAAACCCTAGCTTCCTACTGTGAACTGAGCATGCCAGGGATCTAGGTTGTGTGCTCCTTATGAGAATCTACTGCCTGCTGATCTGAGGTAGAGGCAAGGTAGTGATGCCAGCTCTGAGGAGCAGCTGTAAATACAGATTATCATTAGCAGAGAGGTTTGACTGCACAGAGATCATAATAAATCAATTGCCTGCAGACTCATATCAGCCTTGTCAGTGAGTGGCAAATGACAATTAAGCTACGTCTGGTGGCAGGCTATAAAGCCACCCCCTCTACCCCTGATGCCACCGCCACTCCCCCCTCCAACCCCTCCCCCCCAACACACACACAGGCACTTCTGTGGATAATTTGGCTTCTATGAAACCGATTCCTGGTGTCAGAAAGGTTGGGGCCACTGTCATGAGGGAAATCTTTATAAGGAGAGAACTAACTATGAATTGAAGGAATTAAGACGTTATATGGCATTAACATATCTAATCTCCTTTACATGTATTTCACAAAGAGCCCTTATTCAAAGCATCCCCGTTTCAACTGCAGTTTGAGATTGCTCAGATGAGCCCATTTGAAGTCTTGAGTCACATTAGGCATTTTCAGGAAAAATGTAAGTGCAAGCAGATTTCAAAACAAATAGGTTAATAAAGGAATGTAGATTGATCTTTGACTTGAGATAACCAGTAACATATTTCAAAGCATTTTTTGAGGTGTGGGACTATGTTTAAGAAAGAGTGACTGGCTTCCTATGCCTGCCTAAAGATTCTAGGAGGGTAGGACATGTACTTTTGTCACCTTTGTGACTGGTTCAGTGCCTGCCATAGATAGATGCTCCATAAACATTTGAATGAATGAGTCATCTCCATAGCCCCATAGGCATGTACATCTTCAAGACATTGTTGTGAGTGCTGTGGAGGTGTAAGGCAGAAGATCAAGTGGGAATGCAGACTGATATTTCAAAGAGACAGGTGCCAGAAACTGAAATTTGGGTAAGATTTTCACAAACAAAGAGATGGGGAAGACTTTCCACATGGGCACAAACAAGTGGTATCGAAAAATTCAGTGACAAGGAAATTCCGTAGATGACTAGCTCATATCTTGGTGCATTAGCATGTACTTTTTGCGTTGGCCAAAAAGTACATATGTTTTTTTTATTAGATAAAAAACATTTTTCATTTTCACCATTAACTTTGTTGATTTGGATAATTTGAGTATGTCAGCTGGCTATCTCCTGCTATTATTGCTTTCCAGTGGGTAGAAGCCAGGGGTGCTGCTGAACGTCTTCCAATGCATAAGACAGGCCCACAGCAAAGAATTGTTTGGCCACAATGTCAATAGCACCAAGAAGATTTGCATACTACTTTTGACATGTTCAATCAGTCATAGCACCTTTTCCATGCACTGCACAAATCTTGTTTTTTTTTGCATTTCAGTTGTGGTTTTACTTTTCCTGAAATAATAAAGCATAACATGCTGAGAATGTTGAGTATTTTCTTTGATCTCCAATATTCAGATGGCTGCACAAAAATTCACCAATTTTGATAGGTTTTTTAAATTGCACATTGGTATGGCAACTGTCACAATCTAACAAAATTGTTTTCAAGTGAAGTTAAAGACAACTAAACACTATTAGAGTCATCATACAGAAAAAACCAAATGGCGCTTTTTTGACCAACCCAATACATATATATGAATATGCCCTTTGTCTGTCTGTGTTCCTTCTTTGCTGAAAATCTTTCCTAAAAGCTGACCCATGCTCTGTGCCTGCAGAGAAGTCCATGGTAATAAGACTCAGGTGTGCTCTGGTCTTTGGCAAATCGTTTGAAGACACTGTCATAGTAGGACTGTCCTGAGAGGAAAAGGGAGCCCCACCTGTGGCAGCAGCAGTTCTGGGGACAGGCCCCTTCACTCTCCCAAGTGGTTGTGGTCTGAGCCACATTCTAAGCACTGCTGTGTAGCGTTCACTGCCTTGGGCCGCTCTGGTGTTGTGATGTTGTGGTGCTGCGGAACTCTCATCCAGACCCCAGGCAGTGTGGAATGTGCTGGATTTGCATATAGGAGTCACAGGGTGAAGCTGGGTAACTGCCCAGGCTTCCAAAGATGAAATTGGAGGTAGGTGCAAGCCCTCTGTCCAAATTCACTAGTTTCTTGCTGTCTCCTCCTTTGTATGAGTTCAGAAACATTTCTTGTGATGTGGTCATATTTAGTATGACCAGGTATAAGGAATTACTTGTGTATTTTTAAGTAGTTTGAGGTCATTTGTTTAAGAAAAATTGGTAGGTGCTTTTGGATTAAGTAATATGAGTGCAGAGCTGCTTTGGGGTCAAGTTTTGTTACTTTGCTTTAACATTCTGAACTATGTATAGTTTATTATGTTTCAGTGAGGTTTTCTTTCCAGGTCAGAGAAATTCCTTTTGGTCTGACCCGACCTCTCTTGTTTGCTAGTTGGAGAGCATAAATATATGAGGGCAGGTGTTTCTTTCAGGAGGCTAGATGGCTAAGCTTAGGGAATTCCTGGGTTGGCTATTTCTTTTGTAGATGCTAGAAAAATATTCAGCATTTTAGTTAGCTTTAAAGGATCTCACACCATCTAGTAGTTAATATCTTAGCTACACATTGTGCTTTGTGCTGCTGAGGCCATGAGGTGGATCTGTACCTTCACATGTCCGAGGCTCTATCTTAATGTTCACAGATTGTATTTTCTACAGTTGTGTCCAGTGCTGCCTAGTACAGGACTGGAATGAATGCTTCTTAAATCTGTGTATCTTGCGTAGGTAATACGGTGTAAATTAATATTTCCTGATATTCAAGTTAGTCAAATATATTAACTGGTGGATGGTACATTTTCCATTATACCTTTTTTCTACTTTAAGCAAAAATAAATAAGGGACTTTATCCACTTTTTTCCTTTCAAATTTGTACCTCTGACAAAGCCAATCCTCTTGAAGTAGGAAATAACATCAAAATGGCATAGCATGAGTTCAGAAGTTGGAGTAATATCTGAGCAGACACTCCCTTTCTTCTTTGACTTCAGTTACATATGTGACGATCTCAGACAAGTTAAGTTTCTTTCTTTAGTCCTCTTATGTGCGAACGGAGCTGAGAACATTCACCTGCCATGATTTTTGTGAAACCAGTTATGTGTGAATGTGAGTGGAAACAAAGAAGTCCTCTGTAGCCCCCTACCCCACCCCACACAACCCTTTTCCTTTCCTTTGTAGACAAGGGTGGAAGGGTGCAGGGATGGAATGGGTCAGGAAGAAGGTACAGTGCCAGGTACCTACTTTCATGGTGCTAATGTTATAAAGCTTGCAGAGGTTTTGAGCTCTGCAGCAGAATCTCCTGTAGGTCCATCTTGTATTTTATGGCCTTGGGCTTAGATTGATTGCATACACACTACCTCACATTTTCCCTCCCATTAGTAAAGCCTTCTTTTCACTGCCTCCTGCTCATCAGCGAACAACACCTGCATGGCTTTGCATGTTTCTGCTAGGACTAGAGTAGGAAGACCTGGGTTGGCCATGGTGACTGTTGTCTTGCCCTCTTTTTTGGGGGTTATAGACAGGTTTATCCAGGCTCAAATTTACTTCTGCCTGGCATTCCAGATTCCTGGAGACTCAACCTCTGTGGATGAGAATGAAGATGTTTATCCTGGAATTTGGGTTCCTTTTCATTGCAAGGGAATGATATTTGGATGTCTTCTTTCCCTACCTCTAAGATGTTGTATGGAATGTCAGCTAGAATAATCACACATCATTTCTTGAGCTAGTTCTAGGAGTAGAGGAGAGGGGTGAATGGCTCAGCATGCCTGGGGCATCTCTTTTGGCAGTTATGCGAGCACAAGCCTGTGTTTGTTGATTATAGTCTCTGAGAAAGTCTTGTTTACATTTTTTTCCTTTATCTGATAGGGCTATTACTTTCGTTTTCTTTTTCACACATTATTTATACAACATGGTGTTTTGTTTTTTGCTCTGTGCTATAAAACACAGAGGATGGTCCCTGCCTTTGGAGAACTTATATAAACAGGACGCCACACTTGTATAAGGACATAGGCTCTTAGGTGACAGATATATGGTATAGATAAATACTTTGGGGTTGGAATACATTTTACAGAGGATGTGGTTTTGATCTAGATTTGGAAAGGTTCATACAGTTTGGGTGGTTGGAACCATAAGGATAAGAGTGTTCCAGATGTGTGGAATAGATTCAACAAAAAAACATAGGGATTAATTAACACACAGAGCCATAATGAGCATCTTACTCTGTCTCAGGTACTCTTCAGTGAATACAGCAACTGAAGACCCAGACGTGCTGAGGAAACATTGAGGTCTGTCTGGGAGGAGGGAAGAACTGAGCTGGGAGCCATGGAAAGCCAGGGAAAGCAGACTTGCAAAAAATACTAAGCACTTAGCCAAAGATGTTGGTTTTGATCTTTAAAATGTAATGAGTCACTGACAATGACTAATATTTTAGGACAATGACATGATGGAGTGGGTATTTTGTGAATATGGATGCACCAGAAACATGCAGGATCGTGTTAAAAATGTCTTAAAACGAGTCTTAGAAGCAGTACATGCGTTAGAAAATAAACACATTACTGAGAACAAGAGATGAAGGAAAAAGAAGACATTATTCACTAGTTATTTAAGATGATAAAATTTGAAAATAATCATATGTTTATTATGAAAAATCAGAAAATACAGACAGTGACTACTAGTTGTGTGTCCATGCCTGTAGGTAGCAGTGTCTTCAAACTGAAGATGACACCTTACATAGATCTGTACACAACATTTAAATTGCTGTATAGTGTTTCATTGTTTGATCTACTCAACCTAATTCTTATTGTTGGGTATATACCTGTTTTTTGTTCTGTGTTATCATTTATTAAAATAGCAGATTTAATATATACCTCTTAACTGGGTTTACACATATTTTAAGTTCCTGGGTCAGTGGATCTGCTCACTTTTAAGCTTTTTGATATGTGGTACCAAATTCCACCTTTCTGTAGCCCACCACCCCTCTGGCTCCAGTCAGCATATGTGTGACAACTTAGAGCTCAGGAGCAGCATGCTGGCTTAGTGTACTGTTATGCATTCTGGGTCCTTAAATTTGTTTTAAATTAATCTGCTTTCCCAGTTTGTTATGAAAAACTCCAACATTGCTTGAGAGAATAGTACAAAATACAGCTGTGTCAGTTGACCTGTGATTGAATTTAGCCAGTAGGAGCTAGAATGGGAAATGGGAAGCCCACGATGAGGTAGTCTTGGAGTAGATTCTGCTTCCTCTCTGCTTTGGAATATGTCTTTGCTGCTCCTGTCTCCTTTCCAAAGCCCAGGTCCTGACCAGAAGGACTAGCTTCTGTTCAGTCATGGGCTCTGGGCCACCTGTATTCCTTTAGCCAAGGGGTGGTGGTAGCTTCCTGGTGTGGTTGATTTGTAGCTTGCCCCCACCCCACTGCCCTCCTTGTTTGAATCTCAACTCTTACAGCTTTGTAACTAGTTTTTTATATTAATTTCCCTCTGTGTAAAAATAGTTGGGATAAGCTGTACTTTCCTGGTTACATTCTGAATGATAGATATTCATTCATGCATACACATACATACACACAAGGCTGGACAAAGGTAGGTTTACAGTTGTGAGTATGTGAAACAGTTTATTCTTGTATTAGTAGGTATTGATTAATGTATATTTTCCATATGAACTGTAAATCTGCTTTTGCCCTACCCTGTATACACAGACACCCCTATACACATGCAAACATACATACACCCAGTGCATGCTATTTTAAAGGACATCATGACACTTTTTGAAATACTTCAGCATGTACCCTCTAATAATAAGGATATTCTCTTACATATTTACAAAACTATATCATACCTGGGAAAATCAAGAATAGTTTCCTAGTATTATCTAACATCTTATCTGTAAGAATTTCTCTAGTCTGTCTTCAAGATATCTTTTATACTTTTTTTTCAACATCAACAAGGATTCAGTCAAGCCTTACACCTTGAATTTAGTTACGCCTCTTTAATCTCTTTGATATAGTGAAGTCCCCCAGTTAATTGTTTTTTTAAAATAACATATTCTTTCCAACATTTTCTTTTGAAAAATTTCTGAACTACAGAATAGTGAATTACTTACATTCATCAATTTTAAAAATTTTGCTACAATTGATTTCTTCCTGTGTGTGTGTGTGTGTGTGTGTGTGTGTGTGTGTATGCACTGAAAATTTTGTTTTTTTCTGGTAGATGGCTCTATTAGCACTTAGTGGTGTTGTCATTTGAAATAATTTTGTTAGATTGAAACTGTGACAGCTGTCCTGTCAACATGCATGTAAAAAACTTACCAAAATTGGTGAATTTTTGTGTAGCCATTTTAGTGTTGAAGGTGGTAGAAAATATGCAACATTTTCGGCATGTTATGCTTTATTATTTCAAGAACAGTAAAAGTGCAACTAAAACAAAAGAAGATTTGTGCAATGCATGGAGAAGGTGCTGTGACTGATGAAATGCATCAAAAGGGGTTTGCCATGTTTTGTGCTGGAGATTTCTTGCTGGAGATGCTCTACTGTTTGGTAGACCAGTTGAAGTTGATAGCGATCAAATTGAGATATTAATTAAGAACAGTCAACATTATGTCATGTGGGAAATAGCCAACATACTCAATATATCCAAGTCAATAAAGTTGTTGGTGAGAATGAAAAATGTGTCTTTTATGGAAAAAACTAAATCGATTTTTTTGGCCAACGCAGTACACACACACACAGGCGCGCGCGTGCTAGTAATAACACTAATTTCTTGTGCGTGTGTGTGTGTTGAACCATTTCAGATCAGACTATAGATTATATGACACTTTGTAACCATGAAAAAATCTCAACATTCACCCTCTAAAAACAAAAACAATTCTATCACCTAAGATGACCTTTTTTTTAAAGTTGCCCCAGTGCTGTCCTCTTTCACAATTTCTTTGCCCTAGATGTAGGACTATAGAGTCATACATTGCACTTAGATACCAAATGACATGGACTTTTTTTTTGAGGGATTAGTGCAGTGGTGGTGTTAAAAGTCTCATCTTTTGACATTGTCTGATTGATTCCCTGTGGGGTCATTTAAATTTTTGTTTGTCTGCTGTATTTCCTATAGAGAAGTTAGGTTTATGACTTGATTGGGTTAAATTAGAAGAGAGAGGGGTTGCAAGTAGGAATGAAGATGGGAGGTTGGTTTCAGGGGGAAGATAAAGGAAAATAAGTTTAATCAGTTTGAATTAAATAGGAGTTGATAAAAACATTGTCTAACATTTGTCAAAACTGAAATCTTTCTGTATATAAGGTATACCTCAATAAACTTAACTTTAAAGAAGAAAATTTGCCATTGCCTTCTTTAAAGAAGAAAATAGTTATCAATTATTCCCATGTGTTGTTTTACTCAATTGCATTAAAATTTCCTGTCAGGCTCTGCAAATAAGCTCCCAAGGTGATGTGCAGTGAGAGGTAGATGCCTGATGCTGGGGTATTATGAGGGCTTTGTTCTAGAGTTGCCGTTTCTGCCTGCCTTGGAGTCAAAACAGTTCTGAAAACAGACTGTAAGTAACAGTCAACACTGAAATTTATCTATATGGTTATCATGGAAGACAAATATATAGTCATACCTTAGTACTTGCCAGCTTTAGAACTAGTCTCTTTTTGACAAGAACAGATTGTTTCAGCATTTGGTGCTTGCTCCAGACTCCTTGCACTTGCTACTACTTGTGTGAGTCACGAGGTCACCCCACAAGAGAAAAAGCTTCATTGTCTGGTATTCATTGGTTTGGCACTCTCCAAGTCCTGCAACAAAGTAATGATGAATACTGAGGTACCACTGTATATATGTGTGTTCATGGCAACCATTTTTACAGTGTAGTTACTAACATCTGCTTGATTTAAGAAGTGTGGGTGAAAGCACTGAAACTGTGAACTTATGAGCTAAAATGTAATACATAATACATAAAAGAAATGCTGAGTATTTCAGTGAACTCCCCCTGCCCTCGCCCCAATCACAAACTTTGCTATCCATCAGGATCAACTGAGATGGTGTTGAAACACAGATGCTGGGCCCCTCCCTCCTTGAGCAATTTTGATTCAGGTTCAACTAGGGTATGGGGACCTCAGGCATTAGAATTTCTGATTGGTTCTTAGGTGATGCTGATGTTGAAGTGGAATGGCACTTTGAGAACCACTGCTTTAAATAATGGATGAGATGAGAACATGTAATATTTGGGTGAGTGAGTGCTTTTTCAAACTGAATTTTTCAAGTCAACACCTTTTTTATTAAAAGAACTATTTTATGTAATGCATACCTCCCCATTGCAGAAAATATGAAGAGATAAGGAGGATGAGCTACAGTGAGAGGACAGGCAGCTCTGATGCTATTGGAAAGCCCTTCTTATGGGTCTGAGGAAGGGCAGGAAATGAATCTGCAGACCTAGGTTGGACTCCTGGATGATAGCATTTATTAACTGTGACCTTGTCAGCAACTTAACACTGTCTGAATCTGTTTCCTCATCAGAAAATAGGGATTATAAATCTTTCTACCACCTTAGTGCACATGAATGCATTTTTTAATTTGTAAAACATGGTGCAAATGTAACTGGGTGGCACAGTTGTCATTTCTGCCTTGGCTCTGTCCTGAGCCATCTCTGTGATCTGAGGCTGTCCGTCCCCTTGATTTATGGGGAATAGTGCAGGAACTGGGGTGCATCCATGACTGAAGTGATCTCTATGTTGTTATGAAGTTAACACAGAGGTTGAAGTCAATAATGGACTGATTTTGAACATTATTGGGGCAGTGTGTGACCCTATGAGAACCTTGTTTGCTAGTTGTAATTAAAATGTCTGAAGGTTATTTTGTTCAGGTTGGAATCCAGCTGTGGTATCTTGCCACTTTTTTCTTTTTTGATTCGATGTATTGCATGAAGCTATCCTCTTTTTAAGGGAGGCAGCACATTTGTGGTTTGCTCTGTGTTATGTTGTGTTACTGACATGTGGGGTTTTCGGTGTGGTTTGGGGATGGAAGAATGGGGGGCACAGGAGTGCACATACAGTGACTTACAAGTCGCTTCCACATGGTGATACAGATCATTATTTTATTGTTGTACATCAGCAATGATTTCTGACCATCTGTTTTCTGCCTTTATTCAGAAGTCTCTCGACCTGTTTAATGTTGAACAGTGTTGCTGCCACAAAATTGACTAAAAAATAGGCATTTTGGAAAACGAAATTGATTAAAGTAGGTGAAGTTAAAATTGTATATGTGATATTTATCTTGAAGTACCAATTATTAGAAAAACTTAAAGTGTTTTGTTTTTGGTTTAAGTAAATTGGAGAGATAGAAGAGAATCTAGAATGAGTCACAGTTCCTAATGATTGTGCTCTTCCATTGACTGTAAAAATGAAATGTTCTCTATTTTGTTGTCATTAGCAATGACTTCATTTGCCCTGGCAACATAATTATCATCTGGCCAATAGGATTGACAGATGCTACAATGTAAACAGTGTGGCATGCCTGTGATTGTAAGGAATTTTCAAGCTGTTCCTCTGCAGTCCTACTGTTTCTTACCATTATGTATGTGCACAGTCATACATACTGTGTGGAAAAAGCAGTACCCTGAGAGGTCACCTTTCCCAACTCTTTTGCCTAATTCTTTCCATATTTACTTGCATATTTCTGTGTCAATTGCATATAATGTTTCTTTTTAAAAATGTAGTTTCTTGTGCCTTTTTACTAATATGGAAAATTTGAGTCTATTTCACTGCCCTGCATGTGCTTTGCCCTTGCTTCTCTCACAGCCACTTCTTGGATTGATTTCTCTCGATTGACTTTTTAGACCTCTTTCCCACCAAAGTAGGTATAATTTTGATTACATACTTGATGTTCCCATTATTTTCATTTTTAAATGTTGTTCACACCTGAACCATGTATGTTAGATACCTTGATTACTTTTTCTTTCCTTCACAACTTTTATGTTGGAATAACACTGGAATGAACACTGCTTTTTCCTTTGGTCTTCTGTGAATGTACAACTAATTTCACCACAGCTCTTCTAGTTGTTAAAGTAGCATCTTAGTATATTCAGTCACATTAAACACCCTCTGGACTTCATTTTGAAGCATCCATTTTGGAGCTTCTGGCCCTACTCCAGTCTGGAATGGTTACCTTCCACACCTCTGGCACAGCTGGCATCCTGGGAGTTTTGGGACTTCTCTTCTGTGTTATGTGCTTGTTTTCGTATGCACCATCCTCATGCATGGTTTTCTTGTTTTATATAAAGCACATTTTCCATTACTAACCCAGAAAAGGCACAGAGAGGGTAATTTTTTTGGAGACATTGCATTTCTAAAAATGTCTTTTTTCTACCTTCATTCACACTTTACTGATAGCTGTTGAGTGAAGTATACAACTCTACGATGTATACTCTTTCTCTTAGAAATTTTGAAGTCAGTATTCCATTCATTATCTAGGTTTCAGTGTTAACCCTTGAGAAGGTCAGGCTCATTTTGATTCCTTATCCCTTTATGTTTTTTGCCTTCTGGGTTTTTTTTTTTTTTTTTCTGTACTCTGACATTTTGATGAGTTTACTCAGTCTGTTTAGCTGTTAGGATCTCCTTCTGCTAAAACTTCATCACAAACCTTTCCTGTATCTTTCCAAGTGAAAATAATCTGCCCCTTTTATGAACTCACATAACTTTTTTATGTCTGATTTTCTTATGACATGTGATTTACATCTTTTAAACTATTTGTGTCTTAATCTGATAAATTTTAATTTCTCATAGTAGATAATGAGTGCTGCTTTTCCTTTAGTTAGTGCTTTGCACATAGTAAATATACTCAGTTTTTTCTTCAATGTGGATTTTCATTTAATTTCTGTAGTCCTGTGTTCACACATAAATTTTCACTTGAAGTTTGGACAAGATATAGACCATTGCCATATGCCATGGTAATGCAAGAAGGAGGGAATTATTTCTAATTGCAGATACTTTTCTTGAAACTTGCTTGGGCATAAATCATGCAGAGCTTTTTGTGTTACCCAGGTCACAGCTCACAAAAGCTCATTATCTTGCTGCACAATGTGAGGATTGTCTTTATGGAATATGAGAGCTTTCTTGAAGAAGGTTGTAGGAATTATCTTGTATTAGGGCTTTTCCTGTCGTGCAGTAGAGTAGGCATCAGTATTCCTTCTAACCTGCAGCTTATCAAATCCCTATGGTTTCCTTCTCAGCAGGTCTTAGAAATCTTCCCTCCATCCTTTCCCAGCCTGTTCTTTATCTGGGTGAGGAGCAGTGTTCTTGGATGATTTTGTCTCCAGATCCACTCTCTGGGCTCTGGCCCATCTTAGGGGAACCCTTCCTGACTGGGACATTTGCTTAGTGGTAGACTTCTCTCCAGGTACTTGATAGATGAACCTCTTTCTTCATTTGTTGCTCATGTTTGATGGATTTTTGCTCATCATAATGTAAAATTACTGTTAGTGTTCAAATCTTTGGTTATTTTAAAAGTACACATCCTAAGTGAGAAACATTCTTTTCATAAAATGAGTGCTGTGTCATCGTAAACAAACAAAACACAGAGGTTTGACAGCCTGACACCACAAGAACCAAGCTTGTGAGGCAGGTCCTGATACAAAAGGAAAGAGGTTTTACTCAGGTGCTGCATGACCTGGGAGAACGGTGGACTCCCATCCCAAAGACATCTCCTCTTTCTGCCCAGACCTGTTGTTCTTCCAGACATAGGGAGTGGAGGGCTTTTTTTCTATCCGATTATTTTGCTAGCTTTTTGCATGCTCAGGCCCTATCCATTCATCTTTCTGGCTTTGAGTACTCAGTGGAAGAACTTCCCCCTGCCACCATCTTGGCCAGTGGGGGAGACTCCTCGGTACCTGTCTAGGTAACATCATTTTTGTTTTTTAACCTAATGATAAGTATACTTATTGTAGAGTTAGTATTTTGGTATTTTTAAAAGTGACTTTAACCCTGGCTGGTGTAGCTCAGTGGATTGAGCGCGGGCCTGGGAACAAAAGGATCGCAGTTTGATTCTCAGTCAGGGCACATGCCTGGGTTGCAGGCCAGTTCTCAGCAGGGGACCCACGGGAGGCAACCATACATTGATATTTCTCTCTCTCTCCCCCTCTCTCCTTCCCTTCCCCTCTAAAGATAAAATAAAAATAAAATATTTTTAAAAAGTGACTTTACTCTTGTTCAGTTACATTTCTAAGTTTCTATAGCTATTACAGCAATGATTGTACTATTCAGATTTTTTAGTGTAAACTACCATAGAAGTGCAATCAACAAGTATGCTCTAATTTATGTAGAATACAGTTTTCCCTGATGGATAGATACTTGATTGTTTCCTTGAAAATACAGGAAGTCCTTAATCTATTTAGAGAAAAATGCATTAACAAAGCCTGCCAATTAAAATCTCCTGAGAGACTGTTGTTCCAAGGAGTATATTTCTCAGTGGCAAAAATATCCTTTTTGTTTTTTATCTTTTTGTGAGAGGAGCTCATTTTTATGTGGCTTGATCAGATTTGGATTTTTTGCATATAGTATGTTCATTGGGGATTATTGATGATTTCCTTCTCTCCAAATAGTTGCTTCCTTCCACTCAGCATGTATTATGGTATGACATTTAGTAAGTACCAACTTGATAAGTTCTTTCACATGGTGTTGTCATGGCTGCTTGGTGTAACTAACCAGTGAATCAGGTCCCCTCAGAAACTGAATCTCAAAATTAGATAATTCTTGATCAGATACTTGAAGGATTATAAACCAAGTTCATAGAATATTTCAAGGAGGAAGGAATGGTCAATGGTGTCAACTTCTGTGATATATCAGGAAAGTAAGTTTTGTGTATGGACCATTGCATCAAGCAGGATGGATGCTGTTGGTGGACATTTTTGGGAGTGTGGTGGGTAGGAAGCCTGATTGGCATGGGGTTATAGGAGAAGAATCTGTGACAAGAAATCTTTAAAATGCTTTGCTGTAAAGAAGATCAGAGAATTGATATAGTAACTAGACGGTGAAGTAGAGTCAACAGAAGGTGTTGTACTATTATTTTAGCATGTGTAAAAATAAAATACTAACAGCTTTAATGGTTCAAAGTTGACATCTGAACGCTATTTTCCGTATTGTAAAGTTGGAGATAGACTTCTAACCTGTCTTGGGGTGTTCTGGTCAGGTAGAGCTCTTAAAGAAGCTGGTAGTCTTGATGGATGGGGAAGGTTAGCCTGGAAGTTAAGGTGGGGCTCCAGGCACTGGAAGCACTGGGCCTGGTGGGGAGGTGTACAGCTAGGCCAGGCTTAATACACACTACAACAAGGAGAGGTAATGGGGAAAAGCCTGGAACATAGGTTCTGAAATACACAGTTAAGAGGTTGTGAAAATTTTTAAGTGGAAATTTATTTCAGAGGAGTATCTCCAAATCTTACATAAAAGCTGTAGGATATGATCTTGTATGGAGAGAGTGAGGAGGATTGGGAAGCTTAAAGGTTTTCTTTTAGGATACATTTTAGAGTCAGTCTGCTTCTGTGTGAATCAAAGTATTTCAAAGTGTTTAGAAATTAAGTTGATTAGGTCATCCACCTTCGGGGTGGGGAAAGAGCAGGTGATGTATTCTAAGTGGCTAGGGAATGATGGTTGGGGGTATCTTTTTTTTGTTGACCCCCAAGATATTGATTTCCCTGTCAGAATTAATACCATTTGGTACAGAGGAGTAGAAATATAGTTTCTTTGGGCCTTTGTTCTTTGATTGCTCCAAAAAACTAGAAATGACAAATTCTAGAGCACTCTCAGATTACCCAGCAGGTTTCCTAAGGGCTCTCTGGATGGCATTGGAGTTAGGAGGTTATGCAGAGCAGGGCCGCTTGAATGAAGGGGATGCTTTTATAAACTTTGTGTTTTGAGTACTGAATATCCTTTCAAAGAAGTCTGGGTAGATCAGGGAGCAGAGTAACTATGGGTTATTTGCATAGTAGTTTTCCTGATAATGTGCAGCAACTTTGATAATTAGGATCTGAGAAGCTTGCTGTGCTGGTTAAAAAGTGACAAGAATTGGTAATTATGCCGCCCCCCCCCCCCACTCCCTCGCGCCCCAGTGTTTCATTTGACTAACTCCTAAGTGTGGCTTTGTGAGAGATTCTCTTGGAAGACTTCTCAAGGATGTGGATTCCATGGCCTTAACCCTGGAGGTCGATAGCTCTGGGGTGGGGTCCAGAAATGTGTACTGTAACTATGATTAATCTTTTGCTTCCCCTCTCTCAGACTTTCCTTTAACAAAGAACCATACTTAACACTACTTTAAATTGGAAAAATGAACTGTTAACTTGACCTTTTTTTAAAAAGATTTTATTTATTTTATTTTATGACAGAGGCGAAGGGAGGGGAAAAAAGAGGGAGGGATACATCAATGTGTGGTTGCCTCTCGCGCACCCCCTAATGGGGACCTGGCCTGCAACCCAGGCATGTACCCTAACTGGGAATTGAAGCAGCGACACTTTGGTTCATAGGCAGGTGCTCAGTCCCCTGAGCCACACCAGCCAGGGCTAACTTGAACTTTTTATTGTAATTCTGTGCTGTGGATAATTCAGTAGATAAAGGCAAGAGATAATTTAGTACATCTTTATTTCAGTATACAACTGTATACTCAATGAATGATTGTGGAAGTTTAAAAACAAACAACTATGTTTTCCAAATAATTTTAAAACATGTCTTTTGTTGTGTTGTGTATATATGTATGTGTGCTTGCACACATGTATATTTATATGTGTATACACATACTTTTTTAATGCACATATTGAAGTATATGTAATTTTGCCCTTACAAAGTAGGCTGAGAGCACACACATTGTTCTGAGTTTGTGTTGTTCACTTATGGTCTTGTCAACATTATTCCATGTCAGTGTATCAGGCCTATTAGATTTCTTTGAGCAACCAGGGCATGCCACCTCCTTTTATTCAGATATGCTGTGACATTAGTTTTTCAGACATATGCTATGTTACTTGCTTATTAGAATATTTCTGTGAATTGGTAGGTGGATAATAGGAAACCACAAAATCAGAGAAATCAATATTTCTGATGCAGTACATTTAGCTGGTTTCTGCAGTTTCTGTCATTATGGTGTATCAGCATGTGAGCCAAAGGAAAGAGTATGTCTGAGTGACTCCATCATAAAAGAAAAGGAAAATTGATTCAAAGCAGAGATAGGGAGTGACCTGAATTTCAGATTACTTGCAATTGGTTTGATGGGGCCAATTTTTTTTTGTTAAGTGGGAGGTTATTGCAGTTTAAATTCTTGCCTTTCCTGTTGATTATGCTACCTTGGTGCATTTGATGTTTCTGTTTTTTTGTACAGGATCCAAGCTACTGGATACAGGTGCATCGGCTAGAACATGGAGATGGAGGGATATTGGACCTTGACGACATCCTCTGTGATGTAGCAGATGATAAAGACAGAGTGAGTTCACATCCAGGGGAAGTTGCTTTGAGTGCCTCTTGTGAAGACTGGGTAGGGAGTGGGTAGGTGGGAATACCTTCCTTCCTGTTTTAGACACACATACTTTAAAGAACATTCGGCCACTCACTGTGATATGTATGTTTCATAATATGTATTGTGAATCTTCACTGCCCTAAACCCTAGGGTATAAATGGTTTCTTTCCTTGATACCTGGGACTCAGTGCTAAATTTTGGAGATTTAGGATTGCAACTTCTTAAATGGGTATCTCTTTAAAAGGTGTTTTTTTTTTTTCTTTCATTTCCCCCTTTATTTTAACCAAACATAACATCTTTTCCTGACAGTCCAGGTTCATGATTATGATGATTATGTGTTTTGGTGTGCCATATGCAGGTTTCTGAGTTCTGATCCGCACTTTGGCCCATTGCTGCAGCTGGTCTGTGTGATGCAGCACCACCTGGCTCCAAACCCAGTGCACACATCCCAGCAGCTCCCTGTGTCCTGGGCTCTCGGAAAACCATCTTTCCCTCCATGTTGTTCGGGAGCTTTTACCAGAACGTCTTCTTCAGTGCAGCCTGTGATTTTGGTGTCATGAATGTGGCCACCCACAGGCACTTCAGTGTTTGCTTGTCTCCACCCTTTTGTCTGCACTCTTTGAGGGAAGGAGGAGGAGGAGGAATAATGGCTCTCGACATTTTAAGAGTTTGTGAGAGGATATTTGTCTCTGCATGTAGAAGTCAGCAAATTCTTATTGTAATGAGGTGATGAGGCTTGAGCAGGCTTTGGCCACACTCTCCTGTGTTGACTTGTAACACAGATATAGAAGGGCTCAACTATGCACGCAGAGTTGTACATCACGGCCATGTAGTAGCACAAGGTAGGCTGAACCAGCACAGTTATGGCCGCGGGTTGGAGGATTGTAAAATCATTTGGGCACAGTCCTGCTGGGGCTCTCTCTCATTGCCAGCCTTTGCCTCATCCATCATCGGCTCCTCCTCTTGGTGAGCTGGGTGAGCACAGCCATTGTGTCTTGTTTACTCCTACGCACACGTGGTTCCTGCCTCAGAATTGGTGCATGTCTTATGTTTTCTTGAAATCTAAAGAAAAAAGGATAAATTTCAGGCACCAAATATTATGTACCTTAAAGGCTGTGTGATTTACCACCACCTGCTATTGTGGGTTTTGTCTTTTGTAGCTCCTGTGGGCCGGGAGCACATTGGCTCAAAACTGCAGAACTTTTCTGCCCATTTATGATTTGCTGCTATTTCTCTTGATGCCATTTATTTGTTTTGAGCTTTCCAGTGAGTCAGGAGTAGGTGACTCTCAAATTCTTTTCCTGCAGTCTACCTGAAGAGTACCATCTAGAGATTTAAATTATACTGATTTTATTGTGTAGTTCAGCTCCAAAGCTTAAGGCATTACAGACATTTATGGAGTTCTAAAAAGCCATAATATGTGCTAATAAGGGATTAAGTAATGTTTTATTAATCTTTCATTGCTTTCCTCTTCCTTGCTCGATCTTTTTCTTTTCAAGATTTTATTTATTTTTAGAAAGAGGGGAAGGGAGGGAGAGAAACATCGATTTGTGAGAGAAACAATTGGTTGCCTCTCATGCAACCCCTACTAGGGACGTGGCCCACAACCCAGACATGTTCCCTGACCAGGAATGAAACCAGTGACCTTTTGGTTCATAGGCCGGCACTTAATCCACTGAGCCACACCAGCCAGGACTCCCCTTCCCTGCCTCCCTCATTTCTTTGTTGGATTTTTTCCTTCTATGAAAATTATATAGCTACTTATAAGGAAAAATACACATACAAAGAAGGGATTAATCACCTGTAATGCCATTGTTGCTCAGAGTTCATCACTGTTGGATTTGAGTGGCCTTTGCAACCTGACCTTCCTTTTCTTCAGATATAGACACATACATACTTTCTGTTTTAAAGAAAAAGGATTGACTATTAGCCTGCATTTTGTTTTTGAGTTGATGATAAATAATTTTCATGTCCATTATCCATAGCACATAGATAGAAGTCACCCAGATCTTTATTTGTATTTGCTAACATGCCTGCGTATATTTTGTTTTACGTATCTGTGTACTCTCTTAATGTACTTGCTTGGTACTCCGCTTACTGTGGAGACAGCTGAGGTGTTATCTGTTCACTGGCATTGTTGTCATCTGCACTGTGAGCAGCTGTGATGAGCACTTGTTTCTCTCCATCTGTTTCCTTTTTGATGGTGTACAGATATAGCTTTCCTTCAAGTTGGTGCCATCCTACTTTACATATTGACTTTCAGCCCTTCAGTGAAGGGAATGAGAACCAGTGTATAAGGTTGCCTCTGAGGTGTGCCCAGCTCTGCTGTGTTGCTTGGAATAACCCACTGTGGATGTTGAGTTTGTTATATGAGTAACTTTGGTGGGACTGTGGCCTGTGCTCCTGGGAACACTGCGCTGAATGGACTTGTTACATTCAGCACCATGTAGTAATGCCTTATAGGTTTACAAAATACAGATTTTGTTTTCTCACTGTTCTTCCCTGCACCCCCAGTCAATAAAAACACTTTAAACATAGTCCACATGGTAAGTAGGTGAAATGCTGAAATGAAGATATGCACAGTATGATTAGAAAAAATATTGTGAAATGTATTGAAACTTATGCCCCATAAATGGTATTTTTGGTGGATGTTTCATATATATGTGAAAATAATGTATATCCTGTAATTGTTGGATTAAGTTTCTGTGAAGATCAATTACATTAAGGTGATTGATATTCTTGTTAGATCTTTGGGATAATTTCTTACTCAGAAACTTTAAATAATACACTCCAACAAATTAACTATGAGATCACAAACAAAAACCAAGGATAAGGCAAACTGATCTTCTAAAATGATTGCATATTACATTCATAAGTTATTTGAACATATATTTTAGATTTTGCTTTCTTATGCAAATTTGATGATGAATAAATTTTCTAGAGTCTTTAATATTTCTTACACAAGTTAAAAAATCTTTTAACCTAACAAAAATGTTTTAAATAGTAACTGAAATAAATTTTTAGATAATTTTATATGATACAGTTTTTAAATTCAGTTTTCAGGTACAGAAGTGCTAGAGAGTATAATGTACCACAGACTGAAATAGCTTTAAATAATTTTATTTGTCCAGAAATACTTAAAAAGGTATATGATTATTTAAAATTTTTTGAATGAGCTTTCTAGATTAAAGGACCTATTTTATGCTGTAACTATAAAACATACTGTGAATAATCCAGAACTGCAACGTCTGAATCCCACAGGTATTTTTTGGGTAAGATATTCACACGTGTATGGTCAGTTGCATGCCTTTTCCATGGCTCTGATGTTTGATTGTGATCTAATCACCCTAACAGTGTTTTTAATTCTTTTGGTCAGCTACAGTGAGTAAAAATCTTGACACCCGCTATTAGGCTAAAAAAAATTATGGATCTCCTAAACAATAAAATTCTTCTAAAAACAGTTTTCTCTTTCATGAAAAACCCTTGGGCACTTGTTTAAAGCCCAGATACCTGGCCTACGTTGTCTGTTGGGAAGGCCTGGGCATCTGTACTTGGTAATCCTTCAGGGGCATTGAGGCTCACCAAACTTAGTAACCATGGGTTTAATGGCCCTGCCATCAGTCACTGTAGTGAAGAAAATTGTCTCAAAGTGAAAATCTTATGGTCACAGTGACTTTGTAAAATTATGAGAAATTAGGTTTAAGAGGCAATTGAAGTATTTAACCATAACCTTGCTCATTACTTTTTAGTTATTAGAGTTTAGTGCACAGCACTGAGAAAGTTTTCTTTTACTACCTGTACAACCCCAATGCCCAGGATTTACCTGCATTTGTTCAAAATGGTGTGAGTGGAGTTGTCTAGGGTTCTTGGAGTAGGTTTGATTTTCTAAGATATACAATGTTCTACATCTACTTTGAGCATAAAAGTGTGCTGTGCTTTGCTTGTCCCTTCGCTAATGCAGAACATGGTGATTATAGTTAATAATGTTATATTATATTTTTTAAAGTTGCTAAGAGAGTAGATCTTAAATATGCTCACCACAAAAATGTGATAATTCTGTGATGTGACGATGCAGGTCTTAGCTAATGCTGTGGTGCTAAGCATTTTGCAGGTCTATGCATGTGTCATAGCAACATGTCATATACCTGAAACTCACATGGTGCCATAAGTCAGTTGCACTTTAATACAGCTCAGGGGAAAAGATGGGCCTTGTATAAGTTTTGAAACATTGCCTGGTCATCAATAGTTCCCTTGAAAAACAGCACATCTCAAAACAAGTGGTCCTGAATAAACACGGCCACAAAAGCTGCTTTATAGTAAATTGCATGTTTAAAGATGCTTACCTTAAGTTTTCCTTTTTCTCATATCTTGAATGGAACATGTAAAATCCAATATGTATATAATAAAGCATCACCATCACAGAAATAAAAAAAGAAGAGGGTAGATGATTGTTGGTTTCTTCTTCATTAATATTCCCTGAATAATTGTGGAGAAGTCATTTTAAGTGACATATGAAATCATCCCATTCATTCATTCACACATTTATTCATAGAGCACATAAATCATGTAGAAAGTAGCAGATTTTTTTTCTCCTGGATTTTTAAGGAAAAGGATCATATTTGTTATCCTTTGATGCATCTACCAGGTCTTTCCAGAAAGTATCCAGCCATGCAATTTGAAAAATAGAGACATTTATTGAAGAAGATACAAGAAGATACATTGTACATAGGATGAGGATGCCTCAGTCCCCTTCAAAGTAGGCACCTTGGGACCTCACACAGTTCTTGTGATTTCTAACAGCTGCCCTGTCATATTTTCCTGAATCTCACCAGGAAAATCTGGTCTGAAATCTCTTTCCTACCAAAGGTGATTTTATTTTTGGGAAAAGCCAGAAGTTGCAGGGCACCAAATCTGGGCTGTAGTGGGGCTCATTTACCTGGGTGATTTGATGTTTCATCAAAAAACTCTTCACAAGACATGATGCACAAGCAGGTGCATTATCGTGATGAAGGTGCCACCAGTTGCCTATAGCTGCAGTCTTCTGAATCATCTGGATAGTTTTTGAGGAGAAATGTGGAAGCTTCATGCAAAATTTGATGCAGATTCATCGCTCTGTTCACTTAGTCATTTTGAATGAGATGACCGCACAGTACACATGCTCACTCAGTAGCATCTACTGCCCCCACTGACCAGTACAGTGAAATCATTATTGTTCACACATGTGCATTCCAGTCCACTCTTCTTGGCTGCCAGGTTACATTGATGCCACTCAAACTCTTCTCATTATATTAATAATGGCTGGACTTTTTCTGGACAGATCTTGTATAATTTCTGATTAAGCTAACTAATATAGTAACTAAATTTTTATTCAGTCTTCTGATTAAGCTAACTAATATAGTAACTAAATTTTTATTCAGTCTTGTGTGCTATACACTGTGGCAGGTTATGGCCACACCTTTACCTTACCTCTGCAAGGTAAGATGGTAGTGTTCCCATTTTAAAATGAAGGGAGAACAAAATATGTTTTCTAAAGTTACAGATCATTTTTATAACTTTGGGGTACTCCCTGTACTTAAATAACAATTATTTTAATTGTTGGTTGGGATTGCAGAAAGAAGCTATTTTGGCTAGTAAAATATGTGGCTTTGAACTTTCATTTTGTCAGATTGGTGTGTCTTTTTACATGACTATTAAAATTTCTGGAGCTTAGTGTCATATATAAGTCTACCACAGTTTATATTTATTGATACCCCTTGCTCATATATCATACCTAACTTATAGCATTTGATTGAGGAAAGGTCAAGCAGATCCTATGGATTCACTCATTTCCTCATTCATTCCATTCTTCTGATAGTGTTTCAACAAATGCTTTTCATTCCCCAATATACTTGAGAAGCATTTGGAGGTGCTGAGGATGTTTGGAGCCTGAAACTTCTCTCATATGCAGGGGTGTCCAACCTTTTGACATTTCTGGGCTACACTGTAAAAAGAAGAGTTGTCTTGGGCTACACATTAAATATACTGCTACATGTTATCACAAAAAAATCTCATAATGTTTTAAGTAAATTTACTATTTTATATTGGGCCGCATTCATAGCCATCCTGAGCTGCATGTGGCATGGGGGCCACAGGTTAAACACCCCTGGGAGTTTTCCTTGAAGTGAGGAAGATAGACTGTGAAGTATGTGAGTCTGGGATGCGATAGAGGATAGGTGGGTGGGTGGGGGGTGATACTTGAAGCCTGTTGAAATGGACCTCTCTGAGGAGACAGGAGGTGTGAACTTCTTTGGATAAGAAGGAGCCAAATCTACGAACAGCTGGGGTCAGAGGACTCTAGGCAGAAGAAGCAGCTTGTACAACAACCTGAAGTAGAAAAATGGTTGAGGTTTGTTCATGGATCCAGAGGGGATTACCATTGCTGATGTGCAATGCGCAGCTGGGAGAGGGAAAGAGGTGGGGTTGAAGAGGAAGTGGGGTGGCGGGTGTTCTTAAAGGTGATATTAAGCAATTTTGAGGTTTGACACTAAATACAAAAAAAGCCACTGAACTGTCAAACTGTGGAGTGACATCACTAGATGTATGCTTTCAGAAGATTGCTTTGGGAAGAATGCATTGTAGATGGGCAAGAGAGGGGAGAAAGACCAGTGAACAGGTTGTCACCCAGTGAAAAGATGATGGTGTCTGAGCCTATTATAGACTTGGGGATATATAAATGGAGTTGAGGTATGTTTTGGAGTTAGATTTTCCATGATTTCAAGCTGTGAAGAATGTGGATAAAGAAGGTATGAAGGGCGACTTTTAAAGTTTCAACTGGAGCAAATTGGGTACAGGATATGGAAGTTCCATTTATGTGATAGGGATAGGAAGATTCTGTTTACTGTCAGGGGTTCATTTAAGTCTAAGAGTTACGGAATGGAATAAAGGTTGGGGATAGTCAGTCTCCTTCCTATTGGGATGTTTAAACTGGTTTAGAATGCCTTTAAGACATCCAAGAAGAGATGTCAGTGAGTCATTGGATATATAAGTCTGAAGCTCAAGGGAAAGATAGAGTTGGAGATAGGAATTTGTAAATCACAGTGCAGGAGTGGACAAGAGTAGGTTAATAATAATAAATGACAATACAAGAATAAACTGTTTTATGTACTCACAACTATAAACTTACTTTTGCCTACCCTGCCTATAGAAGAGATGGTAAAGCTATGCAAAAAATATTGTTTTCACATTGCAAAAAATTGCAATAATTCTAACCTGGTAATCTTTATTGATTTCTCTGATGGTGTACATGCTTGACTTAATACATGATTTGACTGTGATGGAAAATGGTAATAAATTTTAATTAGGAAATTAGTATAAAATGTGGAAAAGGTGTCCTGCATCAAAACATTTGAATGAGAGTAACATAAAATTTAGATTTGAGAAAAACAATTGAATTTAAAAGACTAAGAAGTGACAGTGAAGGGAGATTACTCCTTAGACATGAGACAGTGACGTACAGAAAATCACACTCAGAAAGCCTCTAGAAATTTATGAATGTTATAACCACTTGACAAGCACTTAACTGCCATCCAGGAAAAAGCATTTTAATATAACAAAGGCATTTAGTATAAAATCAGAATTCCTGTGGAATGGGAAGAATTCTGCCATGGCTTGCTTTGGAATGTTCTAGTACATTGCTTGACTTTTCTTACAAAAAATTGATAAGCAAGACCTTTTAAGAGGACAGTCCTGTGATGACTGTTTGCTCTCAGGCATTTTGTCGTAAGATTTCTCAGTTCTAGGAAATTCAGACTGAAATGAACTTTCAGTTACCATTTTTTGTAGCAGCATCATTTTCTTTAATTTAGCCCACACATTCTTGTTCAGCATCTTTCTCATTATGGGCAATATTTCAGCAATCTCATTTTTTTGAATTCTTGTTTCTTCATTCCATTCTGATTGAATGTTTATTTCTTCCTTCTTTTCCAAAATGTTGATTTGAGTCCTGGTTTTTTTTCCCTTCGCTGTTGATTCCCTGTATATTTTCCTTCATTTCACTTTGTATTACCACTTCTTCCTTTATTTGCGTGTGTACTCATTTCTGTGAACATCCTGATTACCTATGTTTTGAATTATGCATCTGATAGGTTGGCTATGTCTCATCACTTAGTTCTTTTTCTGGAGTTTTAATCTGTTCTTTCATTTGGGCCATATTTCTTTGTCTTGGCACACCTGTTACATTGATAGGGTCAGAGCCTTAGGGCTTTGCCAAGGCAGGGCAACCCACTTTGCTGCGTTGTACCACAGTATGTGGGGGATGGGGGAGAGAGGGAACAATGCTGCTTGCCTGGTTCTGTGCTGGCTTTCAGTCACTTCCTCTGCTACCCACAAGTGAATTAGGCCCTTCTGGCGCTGATTCCCAGGTGAGTGGTTTTGTGTACGTTCTAGGACTGCATGGGTCCCTCCAAGGGGGTTTGACGCTTTAATTCCCCACGATGGAACCCCGGGTTGCACGGTCTGTCTTGCACCCAAATTGTTCCTCTCAGTTTATCCACTCACAAAAATGGGACCACCTGATCCACCAGCTGCTGCCTTGCTGTGCATCCTCTCTACCATGGCTGCCTGTCTCTACCTCAGCTGCCCTCCTCCCTTCCAACTAGTCTGGATGAATATTTCTTTCACTATTTGGTTGTCGGACTTTCATACAATTTGAGTTTCTGGTAGTTTTGATTGTTTTTTGTTTTTAAATTCATCGTTGTCCTTCTTTTGGCTGTACATGGAAGGAAAGCATATCTACTTATACCTCCATCTTGCCCGGAAGTTGCTGGTTCTTGAGAATTTATATGAGTGCTTCGTATTGTCATTAGGGGTTTCATGGTATTGTGTATAGGAGTAGGCTCTTAACCTAGAGTTTTCTGCCTAAATCCAAGTTGTTTAATTAAATTCTGCGATACTTTTGGACTCCCTGCTCTAAACTACTTGTAATTGCTTGTAGTTGCAATGTTGGTAATAACATGCTTTTAAATGATACAGTTGGGAACTGTTAGGTAAATTGATACTTTAAGGTGAGATAGGGTCCTTTGAAGGATGCATGAGGACATGGCGCAGTAGAAGAGCTAGTTAGAGCTGCACCAAGTGGCTTGGTCATTTTGTGTGTGGCCATGTGACACACTGATGAAAAGGACCTTTTTTTTTTTCCCTCAAGCAAGACACACCTCCTCTTTGGTGCATTGTTTCTATGCTGCAAGCTAGCATGGGACATTTAGGCAGCTACATAATTTTACTTTTTGCATCACTGTCTGAGGAAAGGTTTCCATGGAAAATATATTTCAAAATCATTGTTTTGTATACTCTTTGGGAGTAAGGGAGATGATAGTTAGAAAAAGAGTATATTGTTACCTCCACAAGTTATGAAGAGAATTGATGTAATGTACTAAATGAAAAAAAAAAAAGAAGCTGAAATGTTATATATTGAGCCACTTGCTGGACTAAGGCAAGAGATCCAATTTAAAGTCTGTATGATTAAGATAAAAAATCTGCTTCATCAAAAATACAACATGGTTTTTGAAATAAATGATTGGAATTCATGCATCACGATGTGTTCATGATCTAGTGTGTGTATTTCAATCATTTTTTTCAACACCAGCAGTGCGATTACTTACTATATATCTGTACTGTGTGCTCACTGCTCCATCTGGATTGTATGAAAATCACCATGTACATATCAGCAGAATTATATATTCTGACAAGGATTCTTCATGGTGGACAGATAGTTTTTTTAAATCAACAGAAAAAACCTTGTGAGATTTAAGTTAGATGTACAATTTATAGTTTATCCATTAAAATGCCATTGTAAGTAGAACACAGCAGAACTCAAAATAGCTGCCTTTATCTTTTAGGACCCAAAAGACAATTAGTTAAACCCCCCTTGATAGTTGTCCATAGGTAAGACACAAAGGAACTTGAGTTGATTTTGTATTTAAACAGCCTAGAAATTGGTAGGACCAACCATGTATGTGGTGTGTGTGTGTGTGTGTGTGTGTGTGTGGTGTGAGGGTAACATACTAAGGTTTTTGTCTTATCATTTTTCATATATTCTGTTAAGAGACGTATGTAAAATTGAAATTTAGCGCTGTGTACATTAAGTTGTATTTTTGTACCAGTCATCCTCTCCACTGCAGAGAATGACACTTCTAGTCAATGAAAAAATGCTAATAAATCTGTGATAATGTAAAGTTATAAGACTTTATCAAAAACCACTTTTACAACATAGGTTCCTTTTAAGTGATATGCTAGAAAACTAATTTTTGAAGTTTTTGATAAGGAGTATGTGACAAGTTAGGAATATATAACACTTCTCCTGTTTTTATAAAGTGATTGTAATTCTTTGTCTTTCACCCTTCTGTTAAAATAAAGAATGACTGAGCTTTCTAAATAGAAAATAGAATGTTGTATATTTGGATAACTTGGAGTACTTTTTTTCCCTTTATTACCAGAAAAGTTTCCTAGTAATAACAGAAAAGATATTGGTGGCTACTAATGACATCCAGACATAAATAAAAATGTATTCATGACAACTTTTGTGACAGTACATTGATGTATAGATATTAAAATATCAATGAATTTGATTTCTTGTTACCCTTGTGTTGCAAAAGTTGTATATGCATACTGTAGCACTCACACTGTTAGTTAACAAAATATAGACCTTAAGTATTTGCTGTCCTAGGGAATAAACATTTTCTTTCAAGAATGTACTGCGCCCAGGTTGGGAAAGCCCCGGCTTGGGTTGGATTAGGGTGCAGGCCTGTGTGGGCCCTGGGCATGAGTTGTGCTTCTCTTGTCTGCTGTCATTTCTGTGTTATGATGGTGTGGTCTGAGATCACAGCCAAATTTACAGTAGGCCAAGATTATTTGGGTTTTAAGAATAGATTAATCTACAACATTTAATAGCTAAATATTAAAGGAAAGCTAAGTTCATTTAGCGATGATTCCTATTTATCATTCTGGAGCTATTCAGAAAAAAGACATATGGACACAGTTGTTCGGAAAGAATCAGGCGGGGACAGGTCTTTAGCTGTATTCTCTTCTATACTCCAGATTGCAATTTTACCATATCACAATGCTAAGTCAGACAGGCACTAGCTACCCAAATTCAGAAGGACCAGCATGAAACATTGCTCATTTTGAGTAAAAAACTTAACTTGCATAGTTGGAGGATTAATGCACAGAGTATTTTTTTGAAAGACAACAATTCTTGTACAAGGGAGTGTGTTAAACAGAGCAGGTTCAGTGCAGTTGCTTGATTAGAGACTGAGTCTGTCGTGAGCTGCTGTTGCACGGGATTACCGAGCGGGCCCATGCCTTTAAGATGAGAAAAGAAGGCTGTGCTTGCCAGCCACGAGGGGATGTGGAGTCGTGCTCTGCTGGTGGTAAGCTTTGTTTACCTCTGGGCGGTGTGAACTAAGTGCACTATAATGTATGTTAATTTGTGCTGTAAAAGTCTTAAGTCTTGTACCAGATCATAGGGGTGGGTGAGAAAGATGAAATAATATGCATAAATAATAGTGCTAGTTTTGAAAGGAAGATAAGTTAATTTTTTGAATAAAAGCCACACATAACTAAACCCAGGGTTTTTCAAGATGGATATTGATTTTGGAACTGTATCTTTAAAACCATAAAACAAGTTGTTTTTTGAAATTTGTGACCTACCTCTCTGTCCCCTTAGGAATGCTACTTCTGAATTTTTGTACTAGTTACAGCTTGTGCAGTTAATGCTGTTCTTTGTAATGGTTGGAATAATTGAAGTTAGATCTTAAAGGAATCACTTCTTGCCCTGGCTGATGTGGCTCAGTTGGTTGGAGTGGTGTCCTGTAAACAGAAATGCTGTGGGTTTGATTCCTGGTCAGGGAACATGCCTCGGTTACAGGTTTGGTCCCTGGTTGTGGCGTGTATGGGAGGTGACTGATGGATGTTCTCTCTCACATCAGTGTTCGCCTCCTTCCCCTCTCTCTAAAATCAATAAGCATGTCCTTGGATGAAGATTAAAAAAAATCAATCTCTTTGACATGGGAGTACATGTCATCACATTTTGACAAGCATTTTGCCCTTTCTTCTAACCCTGATGTTTAAATTTCTCTTGCTGCATTATATGGTAATATCAGGACTTAATATTTTCATACTTCTCAAATTTAATTTTTGCATAGAGTTTGAAATACATTATTACTATGATGTGAATGGTAAAAAATTTGTTTTTTACCACTGTATTTTAAATCTCGTGCATGCTTCTTTAATTTAAAGTTTTAACTTGCATATATCCCTTAATATTTATTTAATTTTTCTGACTGAAATTGGCATTTTATATGATTTGTATATCTACCTATACGTGTCAGCTCTCTGATTCAGAACTTCCTGAAGTCAAACAGCAGTAACCTGTTCTTTATTGTGTATCTCCCTATTTCATTGGAGTCATAACTTTGCAACAGAAATTTTGTGTGTATATATACAAACACACACACACACGCACAAATACACATATATACGCACACATCAATAGCAGTTATCTTATGCTGTATGTGATGCAGCTTAAGCACATTTGTTTTGCTTTGAAGACCGTAATTCTTCCTGCTGGCTGGTATCAGTAACTTCTGAAAGAGTGATCATTGACAGGTGTCTTCCATCCATCTAGCCAGGTGTCCCTCGTCCAGCTCTGTCCAACGACTCTATAGTCACTCTGGTCTCAATTTTGTAAACCTGCTTGGCTACCCATGTATTATTAACTAGTTGAAAAATGAGGAAACATAAATGCATTCTTTTGTGAGGTCTGGTTATAAGAAAGTTAAGGTTGCTAATGATTTCAGTTCCTTCACTGCATTGCGCTGTCTCTTAAAAACAGTCATGAAAGTGTATAAAAGAAACAAAATTCCTCTTGGATCAAGTGTTGTTGGATTGTAGTCAGAAATTTCATTGATTTGACTTAAGATGTCATTTAATCTAGGAATTCTTAATCATGGGTTGAACCAGATGCTTATAGACACTCTAAAACAAATCTCCCACTTCCATCCCCAACTATTCAGAACTTACTGAATCAGAATCTCTACTGGGTGGGGGCAGTCAGCTCCCCCACTCTGCGCTGTCCCCTCCCCCTGTCCCCAAAGGTTCTCCAATGAGGTCTGGCCTAAACCACTGAACATTGCCAAGTGAAGAAACTGAGCTCTGGTGAAATCAGGGGACTTACAGAAGGTAAGAGAACTATGTAGTGGCAGGTTTGAGAGTAGAACTTACTGGCAGTTGAACTAACCCCAGTAAGAAATTCATACGGCTCAGGGACTTGTAAATGACAGGTGGTTTGATGAGCTGCATGCTTATGGTGGCTGGTGTTTATGTGTTAGTTTTCCTAAAGATGTCCATTGTTTTCTGAGGCAGGTGAACGAGCATCTCTCTACATCTGTGTAAGTGTGACCATGAGTAGAGACAGGAGGCTAGTCACTCTGTTCCTTAGATTCCCATACCAGAGAGGTCTTTATCAGCAGTAACAGCACAGGCTGCTGCCTTCCTGTGAGTCAAGAGTGAAGACCGATGTTTGTAACCAGGTTACTAATTAAGGCCCTCCTAGCACATCTAATATAAAGCATGACTTTGTTAATAAGAGTTGTTCTTTGGATATCTAACTTTGGATAGCTTTTCACTGTAAGTCTTAGAGGTTGTACATAAGTAGCTTTGTCATATGGCATATATTTTTATTCTTCATGATAGAATTTTACTTCATCATTGGGTTGAAAGCTATATCTTTAATACATAACTTTGGAATGTGGTTTTGTACCCATTTTAAAGACCATCCGAGGAGTCCAGAGACCTTTGGTAAAATATTTCACAGATCACATCTTGATGCTGATACTTGGAACAGTCACATCTTCAGAATGTGGAGAAACAGTCATTTTGTCAAGGATTTTGTTTGTTTTCATTAGTTCTAAGCTATTTATCACCTCCTTTTCTTAAATACATACTTTCATTAGTAACTAAAAGTATTTTTCCCTTCTCTTTTCCTGTCTTCCTGGTTTTCATCTGTTGTGTCCACTGTTGTGTCCCCAACATCTAGTGCAGGCCTGGAACACGGGAGGTACTCAGTTTTGGTTGAATGAATGGACAGGAGTTAATGCCGAACAGCATTTTTGCTTTGAAAAGGCCCTATTGTGCAAATAAGTAAAGTTTTTTCTTCATTTGCTTATCTATGATAAATAAATATTTGCCATTGGATTTAAGTAGACCTTTACAAAGAATTCTGGAATGTTGTGTTCAACCAGTATTAAAAGACATTTGCATTGTGTTAGTAACAACAGTGACATTCTGTAAAGCCATGTGTGGAGGAAGAGAATTTTTTGCTTTTTGACTTTTTCTCTCAGGTCCTCTGGGATTTCAAACTGTCTTGAAGCAACTCAAATGGGTGTGAACGGTGGTAGATACTCTTTAGTTCAAATGTTCTATGGAAGCAGGAGGAGTGTAGTTACAAAGAAGCAGTTAACTTTTGCTGAGCAGGTTATATCAGGTACAGAGCACCTACAAAATGCTCCATGTATAATACTATAATGCACAGGTGGCAAACACAAGGCCTGAAGGCCGAATGCGGCCATCCACCTTGTTTTATCTGGCCTTCACCTTATTTCTACCCAGTGGCAGCACCGAGCTCCTTGCTCTGAGTTAAGGAGTAGTTACATTTATATAGTCCTAAAATGACATTTAGCCCTTTGAAGGCACCTGCGAGGCTGATGTGGCCCCTGGTGAAAATGAGTTTGACACCCCTGCTTGAATGGAAAGGGAAGGGTTCTTAGTAAGGTATTTTTATGCTAGTAGAAAAAGAACTTTTTTGATATTGCCAAGAAACTTCCATGCAGCTGAACTAGGCACTGGCCTGGAGCAGCATTGTAGTAGTAGGTGAGGACTTAAATATTTATTTGTTGCTCAGCTGCTTTATTACTTTTTATTAAAATCCTCACCTAAGAATATGTTTTCATTGATTTGACTCAGAGAGAGAGGGCGAAGGAAAGGGAGAGAGAGAGACAGAGACAGAGGCATTGATTGGTTGCCTCCTGTGTATGCCCCAACCAGGGATCTAACCTGCAAACCTTCTGGTGTACTGGATGATGCTCCAACCAACTGAGTCATCTAGCCAGTTCTTTTCATCTATGAACAAGTAGCAATTACTCTTAAATTTATCTTTACACCTTAATCATCTTGGACCACCTAAGGAATTATGTATAGCCATCACTAATCCCTCCAGGAAATTAAAGGATGGAGGAGACACATGACAACATTGATGTACTGTGTATCTCCTTCCTTCCCTGGTTTTCAGAAAATCTTTGCTCCTCATTTTCTTCTATATGAGTGAGCACTAGAACATTAAACAGCAGGTGTTTTGTCTCTTAGGCCCCATAAATGACAGTAGAGCTTATTATGATATATTACTTTAAAAAAATTATTATAGTGTAATTAGTGTGTCTTGCGGAATTTAAGAATAACATTAGCCCTAGTAGCTGATATTTATATTTTAATTTACCAAGCCCAAGCCCATGTAAGCAGGACATTCATCTGTCAGTCTTTGGGCTCATCCAGTTGGACTGGGCTAGAAAGATGAGTACCTTGTGTTTGCCCCGTGCCACTCATGTATGTATGAGTCCTTTAATGCTTACATTCACCTTCTGCAAATCTTCTCAAATTTGGCTAGGTGCAAAATCATCATAAATCATTATGCATTTTTCAGTGCAAAGGCTGTCAAATTAAAATCTTTTTTTGGCATAATATTTTCATGGCTCAGTGATGAATGAGGTGACAACGCTGTAGCCTTCCATTTTTGTGCTGCTGTTGGTGTAGCCATAGCGACTGCCACTGCAAAGCGAGGTACTGTCCGTCTTCTCACTGCAGCCTCTGGTTTGCCCAGACATTGATAAATTCGTTTTGTGAAGCACTAACTACAGAATGATGTTTGGAATGCAGTCCTTTGTTTAGGAGTGGTATAATTATTTCTGACCTATCAGCATTACTTTAACAATACTTTAAATGTTTGGACTTTCTTCCTGAATTTAAAGCAGTGTGTCAGCATGTCTGTCAATAATCATGTTATGGACCAAGGTATTTACAATTAAATTTGGAAGGATACTGAAAGATCTGGAATATTTTTTTCTTGAGGGTGGAGAATTCGGTATGCAAATCAAAGTTTTGTATGCAAATTTTACTTCCAATTAGGTCCAAACAAGGTCTCAATTAAAAGTTGCATTTAGTTTTTGGAACCATGAATCCCCATATTATGTGTTTGTGCCCAATTTTTCCCCATCATGCTTTTAAGGATCAGAGAAGGTGGTCAAACCCAGAAGCAGAAGTAGGACAAGTGAGGTTGCTTTCAGGGATCAGCAGGAGGTGAACAGGAAAGACCTCAGTTATCTAGCAGTGTATTGATTCTTGAGCCATTGCTGTAGTGCCACCTAGAGTCTGATAGCAATACTGAATTAACTTTTAAGCTTTGACAAGGAGCACTGAGAAATTGAGATACCTAGATAAATTGAGATACTTAGATATCTTGTCTTGGGAATCGATAATAACTGAAGTCAGTAGCAGCTTTTTGCTGCTAGGTTAGCCTAGCAGCAAAATTAGTCAGTATATACTGTATGAATAGACATGCTAGGGATTAAAAAACAATCATTATTGCCTCAGTAATATACTTGTTTACATGAGTCCTTATGTTCAATTCACTGTCTTGATTTCTGTTTGTCTCCCTGTATCTAGACTGTATTTTGGGTATATGTTAAATGGTATTTAGGATTAAGCAAAGCAGGTAATAAAATCATTTTGTTAAATTTATTCTAAGTAATATTGTTAATTTAAACTACTACGTAGCTGTTAATTAGTACTAGTACACATTTTCACATATTTACCAAAGTATATAAAATCCAAACAGTCTTTTAAAAAATTGAAATGATGCCTCTTCCTTTATTGATAATGAAAAAGGTAAATGAAGCTGAAAGGAGGAGGTAGCCACGATGTATTAATTAATAAAATCTTGTGGCTTTTGGGAAAGATGCTGATCTAATTAGAATAAATGGATATCAGTTGATTCAGATGAGATCCAAGTGGATGTATTTTTTTTTGACAAAACTTCTTTTGTTACCAATGAAAGAATTTCAAACAACCACAATCCTCTTTGTCTTAATACCTCCCTTTCTGTTGCTCTTACCCCCAAATTGAAGGAGCCATGAGGTGCTGCTTGAAAGTATGCACTTTTGTGGTCTTCTGTTGCTTGTTCTGCTGCCAGGGATCTGAAAGACCTGTCATTACATGCAAAAGCTTGGGGTCAAAGTTTGCATCAGAACATAATTCTTTACAGAGTAAAATGTGACTGCTTGCGCTACTTTCACATGCCCCCTCCCCCACAATTTTTAAATGTTTAGTAAAAGACTTTTCTTGCAACATACCGATCCAGCTTGCATGCAGCATTGGTTTGGTGCCTTTGCCATTTTCATGTAACATCTGTTCTCCAATCTGAGAGTACTAACTAACTAGGTGTCAGTCAGTACACATAGCAGTCAGTACAGCAGGGAGCTCCTGTCATGGGCTGACTTCTTGTGGCTGTTGACTACTGATAATGTACATTCTCTCAGTTCTCAGCATTTACATAATTAATGGAAAAGACTTCCCAAGGAAGTTCAGCAGCCACAAGTAGGTCACCATTACCAGATGTGTAATTATTGCCATTAGGAAGCTTTTGGAAATACCTGGTGAACTTCCTAAAAGAATAATAATAAGCAAATCTGTTTGGATCTTGATGGATGGGTACTTTTGTAGTGAATGATGATGATTAAAGTGATTTACAGGCAAGTGCTAGTGTCTTCTTTGGTACATCTTTATAAAAAGAGGTTATAATTATGTTACACTCAATATCAGATAGATGTCATATTCCTTTTCATCTGTTCCCTGATTTTCGTCAGCTGTGCCAAGTTTTAATTAATGTGCTTCCATAGTATGAAAACTTGAGCATCCATACTTAACATCTTTTAGTAGTGATATTTAAATATTTACTGAATATATTTATCATACAACATTTCCTGGAATTAAGGTCACTTTTCTGGAACTTTAAGGAAATATGGGAATGAAATGTGTTCCAGGTTTTCTTTTTGGAAGGTTAAAAATTAAATAAGAAACAGAAGAGAAATCTCATGCTAGAGAGTAGAGAATGGATTTACTACAACCACTCTGTTAACATGTGTGGGCAGTGGTGGTAAGAATTTGATAAAGGATGGGTATGTTACAGAAAATGCTCTTGTTTTTCTTCACCTTCAAATTTATATTACAATTTTTTTATTTTTTTATTTTTTGTTTACTTTTTACTTTTTTTGTACCATGTGAGAGGGCTATTTTCAAGCCAACCATCTCAGGTGTCTGTTTTTGAGCTTGCATTGAAGATTACAATAAAAAATGCTTTTGGTTTTTGAATTTAGTTTTGAAGAGCGTTTGGAATGTATGGATCTCTTATTCTTTACTGCTTTCTCTCCCTGCTTCTCTTGTTACTCTTCATCTTTGTTAATTCCAGTTCTTGTGGTTTGCCTTAGTGGAATTTAATACTTCTGTTAAAGTCTTGGTTTTTATACCAAATTCCCTAGTCTCCAGTAACTTTAAGATGGGCCCACTGGCTCCCCCTTGCATCTGCCCTCTGAATTTTCGTTCCCAAGGCCCTTAGTAAAACAACACATAATGTAACTTCATCAGTGGCTTTAAGAAGTGAGACTCGTCACAGTCTTCTGAATTCTCCCCTCTTTTGCAGGTTTTGTAGTGCTATCCAACACATGATACCCTTCTCCAGTTCTGTTCTGTGTGCTTAGGCCAAACACAGCTGAGGGCAATGCCTACTGTATTTTTTACAGATCCTAAATAAATAAATAAATAAATAAATAAATAAATAAATAAATAAAAGAAGAAGAATTGATGTGAACTAATATGTTGGGAAGATTTATAGTCAAATACAGTGCACTGTCAAAAAGTTAAACAGGTGGCCCTATTCACATAAATTCAAAATCCACATTTTAGGAGTTGGTAACAGTTGATAGAAAGCTAAGTTCACTTTTTTAAAAACAGTGTAACATAGGTAAGATTGCAGAAAACATGCAAAAAAAAATCCCTTGATTATATAAGGGAAGTAGTTGTTTTCTTAAACAGGTTTGAGTGGTAAGTATTGTTCAAACTAGAGCTCAACAATTGTTGGGTGAAGTGTTAGGCTCAGAAAAAGCATTTGTCATGTGCTCCTCTATTTTCATAATAAGAAAGAATACAATATAATTTTAAGCACTTATTAGGCAGTTAGCATGTAGAAGGGGGAATTTGGTATAGGTATGAGAAATCAGGAACAGACTGATTTTAGGAAGAAGAGATGAGGGTCAAAAATGTTTCAGACATTGGCGCTGGTCAGTGTGGCTTAGTTGGTTGGTTGTCGTCCCATAAGCTGAAAGGTCATGGATTTGATTCCTGGTCAGGATACATCCCTAGGTTATGGATTCAGTACCTGGTCGGGGCATGTATGAGAAGCAACTTGATCATGTTTTTCTCTCACATTGATGTTTCTCTCCCTTCCCCCCCCCCCCCCGCCCCTTGCCCGCCTACTTTCTGAAATCAATAAGCATTTCTTTGGGCGAGGCTTAAAAAAATGTTTTAGACATTAACATTAAGGAAGCATGGATGTGGGAATGAGCATCATATGTAGGAAAAGAGCAGCATGTCTTTGTTAGAGAATAGCTGGGGAAGAGTCATAAAATGGAAGGTCTTGAAAGCCAGAGTTGAGTTTTGGAGTACCATGTACTGGTAAGGTGAGTGGTATGAGAGAAATGGAGAAAAGAGGAGTAAACAGATTTTGTGATTGGATTTGGAGAACAATTTGATATATAAGTAATTTAGCAATATAGGAGTTCTCATGGAACCATGGAGCTCTATTTCTGTTTTTCTTTCTTTAAATCTGTGAGACATTTCTTTTTCCATTGAGAACCATAGATATTTTTTCCATAGAAAGTCAGGCAGTGAATCTTGGACTCTTAGAGCACAGAGCATGGGTTTGAATCATTTGGATTCAAATGCCTTGGGGCTATTTACTGTGTATGTGACCGTGGGCATGTTACTCAACCTTTCAGTGCATCTGTAAAATGATGGTAATTGTTTATTGTTGCAATGTGCAAAATAATCTTTAAAACATGCAATACCTGACTACTTTTCCCTTATATTGTCACATAAAAAAATGACAATAGCCAACACAACAATAGCAGTTGGTGTGAATGCCCAGTCCTGAACATTAATTATATAGGTCATATAATAGAGTTGTACCTTATTGGTCATATTACCTAATAAAGTTGATCCTGATTGGCTAATTCTTGGTACCAGAAATCCTTATATAGAAGTATAGGCATCTTTTTTTTTTTAAAGTCAGTTTTGTGCACAAAGGGTAGGTAGTTACTATTTTTTTTTTTTTTTGGTAAATCAATCAAAATTATAACTTTTGGGTCATATTGGCAAAAATATTTTTTGGTGTGCCACAGAATTCTAGTAATTAGTTTGTGTGTGCCATGAGATGAAAAGGTTGAGAATCACTGATTTATCACATGGGGGTTGTTGTAAGGGTAAAACTAGTGTTTGGCAGATGATGTCACCTTAGGCATGTTAGCTGTTGTTGTTGTTGCTTTTTGTATGTGCATATCCTTTTCCAGAAGCCAGTAGTGTACTTATCTTCATGAAACTTCTTTGAACCATTTTTCAAAATTTTACTGGCACCAAATTTGTTTGTCTTCTCATAATCCTTAGTAGGGCCAAGTAATCACATTCACATTTTTATAAAGTTTAATAATAGAACATCTAATAAAGATGAGGTGTGGCTTGTTCAAACTCCATATCTGTATTGATGTGAAGCAATTTATAAGGACCCTTTCATAATAAGTGGGTGTGTGTCTGTGTACATTGGCACAAATGTTTTCCTTCCAGATTTTTCTTCTTTCTGCCCTGTAATCACCTCATGTGGTTATTCAGCAGAATGTCTCAAATGAGGAGCATCCCCTGTTTTCTGGGATCTAGTATTTGCCTTTGGAAGGAAATGAAGAGAGACCTGTTCCTTAAATCCCATAAGGAAACAGGATTTTTAAAAAAAGGCATGAAAGCTTATTCAGCCATCATCCCATATCAGTCACATGCTGACATGTGCTTCTCTATGCTAGTGGTGGAGGGGACTAGCCAAGTGGCCTGCATATCCTGATGTCATATGTTTTCCACACAGTATGCGCCCAGCTTGCTTGGGAATGCAGTGAGAACCATGAGGAAGAAATTCTGGCGTGGTGTGCCAGGCACTGTGATAGGCAGTGGGGATTATTTGTTAAGCAAGAATAGATACTGAGTCTGCTTCATGGAATCTCTGTTTAGGGGCCAACCATTAATTGTGTTTGTAGTTTGAATTTATGAATTTTGCAAGGATGATGACTATGAATGCTGAAATCTGACATGTGAACAGGAGATAAATGACCTGTTAGTCCACTTTGGTTTGCCAAGAAAAGAAAAAAGAGAAAACCTCAACAAACAAGCAAATAAATAAATCCTATTATCCAAAATGAAAAGGACCTAAAGGAATTATTATGATACAAATTTTTTAAAACCCATGTCTCTTCAATTGAAATTGCTCACAAATGTTAACCTCCTGAGCTTTGCTTTTAGTGACTTCTCAGCACTGTTTCTAGTCAGAAGATGCAGCTGTTGTTGTCCTTGTTTCACATGTTGTTTCACATATTCTTGCCTGTTGGGTGATCTCAGCGTGGTGCCAGTCCTGGAGCTGGAGGGGTTGGAGGTGCTCCAGCTAGTGTGTAGGCTTTGTGGAGCAGACATGTGCCAAAGAAGGACTTACTGAGTCACCCACACCAGACAGGCTCTCCAGGGCACCCTGGAGACTGTCACCATGCTGGGCTTTGGCTGAGGAGAACTTGACACTCAGTCTGAATGCTGCCCTGTCCAGAGCCTAATGGGGATATGTCTACATCTGACGTCTGGCTCTAGGGCAGGGAAGGGACTTCACTGAGTCCCTGTGTCAGCCTTCTTTGTGTGCATGCCTGCTACACCTCTACCTGTACGTGCTTGTTTGCTGGTGGTAGAGCTGTTTTGTGAGAGGAACTCATGTGAACAGAGAGGAGTAGCAGGGAATACACCCTTTTAGGAAGGACTACCTGGCAATTGGCAGTGCTCAGTACATAATAGAGACTGATCATAGAGAGTGTGTGTTGTTCTGTGCTCATACCACCACCACCACCACCACCACCAAAATACATGGGAAGTCTTTGGCTTTATTGATTTTTGCCATTTGGGACAAAAATCTCATTTTCATGAGAGTGCTTCCAGGAGCATGTTATCTTCCCCGGTTCCCTTCATTCTGGGAGACAGCACCTCACCAAGTCAGTGGGCTGCAGCTGTGGTTACTCAGCTGCTGTAAGGTTGAGGTCCTCCAGAGTGTGATCAAGTGTGCTGATTTATACTGCATTATTTTTCATTTTAGTATTTTGTGCTTTCTGACCTGAGTGCTGGTGACCTCTCCATAACTGAGTGAATTTACTGTGAAGATAATTTCTAAGAGCATACCCAAACACTCAGTTTTTGCAAAACTTTTTCTGATCACTTAAGCAATTTTAAAAAATTTCATTTCACCTTCAGGCTTCTTCCTCTGCTCAGGCCCCCAGCTCCCACTACACTGACTTTTGGGCTTTACAAGGCATGTGCAAATGCAACTGCTCACACGCCTTTGCACACTTGTGCAGAGCTCCATCAGACATGACTTGTTCAAGGCTCTGACTCTTACAGGCTCAGGAATCTGCTGTATTTGGTCCATTTAGTGCTTCACATACATAGTTCCTCAGCCATATTTGAGGAGGATTCATTTGTAGTGACTATAGTAAGTTTATCTTGGCTGTTCCCCAAAGGGCAGTAGGGATCTAGCTCAACTAGGAAGTGTTAAAGGATAGGCTGTTTGAGATAACCATGCCTCCTTCTTTAAAGCCATCACTTGTAGGGACATAGATTTCCAGGTTTGCACAGTGTTCTTTAGATTCCACAGCATCACAGGTGCTCTTGGTCTTATCAGTGACTCCTCACAGCATCACCAATGTGAAAAGAGGAGCATTCATACCAGCTCTTAGACTTATTTTAAGACAAAACACATCAATATTAAAAAATAAACTATGAAACATTCATGAAATTTTTGGAGTTCCTTTTAAGAATTTCTTTTGAAGCTGACCTAACATTGTTGCATTTATTATAGTCACTCTGCAGCTCTTAACTTGGCTTTATAGGTTTTTAATCTTGGTTTCGCGTGTGTGTAACATTGTATAGCATTACATGAAGTTTTAGTATGTTTATAAAAATCAAATGCAGTTCTCAGACCCATGTGCACGCTACATGGCGATAGTAGGATGAAGAAAGTGTTTCTATTTATAAATAAATATATTCATGAGTATTTAAGATGTGATTTGCATACCGAGTTTCTACCTAGGATTGGTGTATCTCTACATACGCAGAGAATAATGAAACATTAGGGTCTCACTGCACTCTACACTTTGACCCTATTCTTTGAGGTTTTATTTTAGACTACTGAAGCTGTTCTTAAATGCTCCCACCTTGGCGGGCAGTTTCAGACACTATGAAGCTAGGATGCCAAATATGTTTGTCATTTATTTTTTTTTTTAGTTTTTTTAATATGTTTTATTGATTATGCTGTTATAGCTGTCCCATTTATTTCTCTCCTTTATTTCCCTCTGCCCTACAACCCTCTCCCACCAGCATTCTCCCCCCCTTCCCCCGCCACCTTGCCCCCTTAGTTCATGTCCATGGGTCATACATATAAGTTCTTTGGCTTTTCCATTTCCCATGCCATTCTTAACCTCCCCCTGTCTATTTTCTCCCTACCATGTATGCTACTTACTCTCTGTACCTTTCCCCCTCTCTCCTCTTCCCACTCCACTGTTGATAACCCTCCATGTGATCTCCATTTCTGTGGTTCTGTTCCTGTTCTAGTCGTTTGTTTTTGTTTTAGGTGGTTGTTAATGATTGTGAGTTTGCTGTCATTTTACTGTACATGTTTTTTATCTTCTTTTTCTTAGATAAGTCCCTTTAACATTTCATATAATAAGAGCTTGGTGTTGGTGACGCCTTTAACTTGACCTTATCTGAGAAGCACTTTATCTGCCCTTCCATTCTAAATGAAAGCTGTGCCAGATAAAGTAATCTTGGATGTAGGCCTTTGCCTTTCATGATTTGGAATACTTCTAATACTTCTTTCCAGCCCCTTCTGGCCTGTAAGGTTTCTTTTGAGAAATCAGCTGATAGTTTTATGGTGAACTCCTTTGTAGGAAGCTGTCTCCTTTTCTCTTGCTGCTTTTAAGATTCTCTCCTTATCTTAATCTTGGTTAATGTAATCATGATGTGCCTTGGTGTGTGCTTCCTTGGGTCCACCTTCTTTGGGACTCTCTGAGCTTCCTGGACTTCCTGGAAGTCTATTTCCTCTGCCAGATTGGGGAAGTTCTCTTTTATTATTGTTCAAATAAGTTTTCCACTTGTTGCTCTTCCTCTTCCCCTTCTGGTACTCCTATAATTTGGATGTTGGGATGTGTAAAGATGTCCTGGAGGTTCCTAAGCTTCTCCTCATTTTTTTTGAATTCCTGTTTCTTCCTTCTTTTCTGTTTGGTTGTTTCTTTCTTCCTTCTGGTCCACTCCATTGATTTGAGTCCCAGTTTTCCTCCCATCACTATTGGTTCCCTGTGCATTTTTCTTCATTTCACTTATTGTAGCCTTCACTTGTTCATCTAATTTGTAACCAAAATTAACCAATTCTGTGAACATCCTGATCAGCAGTGCTTTGAACTGTGCATCTAATAGATTGTCTATCTCTTGGTTGCTTAGATGAATTGGCTCTGGGGCTTTAATTTGTTCTCCCATTTGAGCCTTTTTTTTGGGGGGGGGTCTGGTTGCGGCTGTTACCTAGTGAGGGGCTGAACCTTAGGTATTCCCCAGGGCAGGGTAGCCCAGTAGCTGGGTAGTGATGCTATATTTTGGGGTGACAGTGGTTAACAAAATATTACAGGTTTCCAGCACACAATTGTACAACACACCATCTGTGCACTGTATTGTGTGCTCACCATCCCAAGTCAAATTTCTGTCCATCATCATTTATCCCTCCTCCACCCTCCTCCACCTCCCTCTACCAGTCACCACATTGTTGTTAGTGTCCATGAGTTTTTATCTTTTACATTTTTCTTTTTTGCTGAATTCCTCCGCACCCCTCACCCAGCCCTTCTGCGCCCTGCAGCTGTTAGGCTGCTCTCCATCTGAGTCTGTCAGTCAGTATTTTGCTAGCGAACTTGTTAGTTCATTAGATTCCACATATGAGTGAAGTCATTTGGTATTTGTCTTTATCTGACTGGCCTGTTTCACTTAGCACAATGTTCTCCAGGTCCATCCATGCTATTGCAAAGGGCCATTTGCCCTGGCTACTGTAGCTCAGTGGATCGAGCGTGGGCTGCGAACCAAAGGGTCGCTGGTTCGATTCCCAGTCAGGGTACATGCTTGGGTTGCAGGCCACGTGAGAGGCAACCACACATTGATGTTTCTCTCCCTCTCTTTCTCCTTCCCCTCCTCTCTCTCTAAAAATAAATAAATAAAATCTTAAACAAAAATTTCCTTCATTTTTATGGCTGAGTTGTATTACATTGTGTGAATGTGCCACAGTTTTTTTAGCCACTTGTCTACTGATGGGCACTTGGGCTATTTCCAAGTCTTGGCTGTTGTAAATGAGGCTGCAGTGAATATAGGGGTGCTTATGTTCTTTCTGACTAGTGTTTTGGGTTTCTTCAGATAAGTTCCCAGAAGTGGAATTGCTGGGCCACACAGAAGTTTCATTTTTAATTTTTTGAAGTCTCTCCATACTGATTTCCACAGTGGTTACACCAATCTGCATTCCTACCAACTGTGCAAAAAGGTTCTCTGCCGCGACCAGCGAGACAAGGGGTTCGTGACGCGCAGTGACGGACTGAAAAGAGGAAGCGACCAGTTGCTCTGCTGGCAAAAGGCGTATTTATTAACGAGTACAATTGTATATATAGGCAACTAGAAAAGTCTAAAAATAGCACAGGATTTATATGTAAGCTATAAGGTTTAAAAGCTCTTACAGGCTTAACCACAGGGGTACTTTGCAACAGTAAACATCCTGATAGGTACATTGTTTAGGTATTCCTTTGAACTTCCCTTGGGAACTATCTGATAGCAAGGAAGGCAGGACAATGCAAGGAGATTAATGCCTAGAGGCCGAGGACCAGGCCCAAACATCATTTCCACAATGTCTGGACCCTAACTCTCAACCCCTTAGCAGGCATAATAGTTCCCTACATCTCCCCCTTTCTTATTAAGTTAAAGCCAAGGGTATGTCATGTTTCTGATAATTTAATCTCTGTTTTTTCAGACCTAAATAAAGAGTCTGAATATGCGTGATAAAATATCATATTACACAAGGAAAACAAATCAGAGCAATGACAATCAAAATTCCAGGTCCAATCCATCCATAAATCAATTGCTTAATAGACGGAAAATGACTAGTTAAAGTCGAGAAAAACTTCTGAGCTTCTTCTGCAATATTTATGTTTATAAGAGGTGCATTCACCAGATCTTGAATCTCTTTATGCAACGCTGTAATATCCAGAGAAGTATTGCAGTTATGCCAAATACCCATCAAATGATTGCGAATCTTATCCCAAGGGAATT